>JAZGTK010011174.1:0-15827 GCA_036877625.1 Ambastaia sidthimunki | reverse complement strand
ATCATTAACATATACAGGGCTGAATGGAATTAATACAGGGGTTTCTTATGTGAAACTTTTCAAAGTTCAACTGACAACCATAAATTTCTAAATTGCCAAAAGGATTGCTTGTAAGACATTAAAATAACATTTTCAGTTTCATTAATACAAGGAAATAAAACCATGAATTTTCTTTTTCTTTACCTATAAATAAATCAAAGCTGCCAGATACGATAAGACCGGACTGGTAAGTGCTTCAGGTTATGAGCGATTCAGTTTTTACGCTCTAAATTTATATGCAATTTTGCATATCTAAATATTGTTTTACTATTAATTTATTTAAAATGCTCAAATGAATAAATGTATTCTTTATTATATCTAAAATATGTTCTTTGTAATAGATTTAGACCTAAATCACCTAATCCCAGAAAATCTTTTAGAAACTAGATTATATTTACATACTGCACGGTGCTTGAATTTTGTTTTGATGGTGAGGGACACAACTCTAAATGTGTGAAGTCTATACACACTAGTCTCTAGGTTTAGAGTTGTCTGGTTAGTTTCATTTGGACATGTGCCTAATTTTAGTTGAGTTCCTATGGTAAATCTGAACCTGTGTTTCATTCACTCTCACCTACTGAACATGAGGCCAACAGTTAATCAAGTGCAAAACACACTGCCATCATGCTGGGCTGTTCTGGGTGGTTGCCAGGGTGTTGCCATGGGCATTTGCTAGCAAGTGTTTGGGGATGTCAGGTAGTCACTTACTGGCCCAAAAAGACAAAATGTGTCCACATTTGCCCACCCTTTTATTATTCATTATTATTATAATGAATTATTATTTTATTATGTCTAAAGTTTTTCAGTATCTTTAATTTCTAAATAATTTTCTATAACTTTCTATTTTCTGTTCATTTTTTTAAGTTTATCATTTTCCTCAACTTTTCCTTTCAGAAACATTCCGGAAACCACTTTTGAGCTGGGATGATAATAGAGATCTTTGATGATAAAAGGGAAATCAAGGTAATGTCAGGATAAACCCTGCTGATATGTTATTCAAACCTATAAAGATCCTCAGATCTCTTGTGGGGGAGGTGTTGTGAGGAGACAAATAGAGAGAGATGTGTTTGGCTCACGAAGAGCTGATGTTAATAACGAAGCGCACTGAGGGGCGCAAAAACTCGATCATTCAACCCATTAAAATGCAGAATACAAGCAAGCTGGGCATGTGCAAATGCAAGGTAAATAAATACAGAAATCTGCTTCGTGAAATATTTAAGTCAGCACAAACAATGAAAGAAATGAAAGGTTTTGGCAGTGGTAAAGTCTGCCCAGGGGGGTAAATTTTCAAAGGTGAAGACGAGCTGTGTGGAGTGTCTCTGAGCTATTACTTAACATGAGAACCGGAGCAATTTTACTGAAGCATCGGTCTAGGCCCTGCTGCTCAGCATGTGAGAATAAACATTTCTTTTAGATCACAGGTTTTCCCCTTAGAGTAGAGAGGCATGATTATTTTCTTTAGAGGTTGTGTTGCCACACTGTGAATAAATAGCATGTGTATGCAGTATATTTTATCTTGCAGTACATACCTAATGTAAAAAAATAATAAAGATTGTTTTCTGGTGATGTTCCTCAAACCACTTATTTTCTTTTACTATAAAATACTTTACACTGTAAAATATGTACATAGTGTTTTGTACTGTCCAGGTTCATAACCACTATAAAATATCTACATAGTATTTTGTACCATCAAGGCTTATTTAAACCTAAAGAAAAAGACCATATACACAAAATTACATTTCTAGAGCCAAATTGATTTTTGAATGCAAGATCTACAGAAAATCTCAAGAATGTCTAAAATACCATGGCAAAAGAAATCACTCGTTCACTTTTTAATGTAAATCCCTAAAACACTAAATGAAACTGTGAAATTAAACAAGCATGTCTTTTTTTCTTTGGTCTTGTCACATTACCCATAGTATTTATCGAACCAGAAACTTCATTAAAAAACAAATAGAAATGTAAATGCATGATGCATTACTTTGAGGAACATCTTTGATGAATGGATCTAGTATTACTCGTCTGACTTAATCAAGACTTGACCTTTTTTAAAAGCCACGGATTAGTTAAACCATTAACCTAAAACTAAACAGTGCTATTTCATTAGAACATTCGGCTCTGAGTCACACAGCATATGTAAAACAACAAATCAATTCTCAGCAAGAATGAATCAGGAAGAAAACGAAAAACTTTACAAGGAAAAGAAAAAGATAACAGTTAAAGTTAAAATTCATGAAAGTCCATTTCAATCTACAAAAATAAAAGCATCTCTTATGGGAGTTTAAAGCACATTCTACAGGGATCACGAGTGTGATGAATAAGATTGCAGTGGATTGAACTGACTGAAAACTAAACAATTCTGTACATTCTGAGCAGTTTTATATATCTACTTCTGAATGCGGTACAGCTTGAGAAAGATCAATGCGGTAACAAGCTTCATTCTCCAGACTCTTTGTGATGAAAGGCTTTCTGTTTTGTAGCTTGCCCTTTTTTTCAAAGCCAACAGCACACAGGGAGCAATGCCATAACAAGCTTCATTAAACACTGAAGAACACCAGTAAGACTTTTTCCTGTGAACACTACATGTAAGATCCTGACTGCACGATTGCTGGATTTAATCAACTGTATATCAAAAGAACAGTAGCAATACTGTGACAGATTATCAGTCAGCACACTCTTACAATCATTTAGAACGGTTATATAAATATGTCCCCTGATGGGGGTCAACATTTGTATTAGTATTTTTAAACTGAATCTCAAATGTGTTTAAATTAGATTTCAAATTTGATGAAATAAAAATGAACTGTTTTACAGGTAACACTTTACAGTAAGTAAGTACACATGAGTTAAATGCAATATAGTGAATATGAACATAAACAATACTATATTTATAAGTGAACACTAATTAAGATAAAAAAAAGTGCTGTAAAAATAGTTTGATTGTAAGATCATGATAACTAATGCATTAGCAAAAGTTAATTTACAGAACAGTAGTGTTTACCTTTATATTACTTTTATAAAAATACATTATTTTATATGACTGAAACAATCTGTGTTCACTTACACTTACCAAAGTCAAGTGTAAGGGTCAAGTCAGCTAGGAAAAGTGTTGTTGAATTGAAAGTGTAGTGTACACTCTAAATATTTTCTATCCCCCTGATGTTTCACCCGACCCACAGAATTCAGTTTGAGGAGCAGAAAATAAGGTATTGACTTACAGAACCTGATAAAACAGCATAGAAAGCAAGAGTGTGGGACTGTGGAGGAACTGATGAAAAAATCTGGTATCCTTGCTGTCTGAAAAGCTAAAAAGAAGTGCTGCCTAATATGCCAAGGTGAGAAGACAGAGAAAGAAAGAAAGAGAGAGAGAGATAGAGAGAGAGAGAGAGAGAGAGCACTTAAGCACGTCTTTCTGTGTGCACAAGCACCTCTGACCTGTGATTCTTTATTTCTGGCAGCTTGTTTGTGTTCGGTCCCTGTGCTGTCCTTGCTCACAGAATTGACCTGAAGAGTTCAAAGCTGCTGTGAGCCCTGTGTGCTCTCTGATAAGAGCCTCTCATTCTCACTTTTCATTTTTCTCTCTCTCTTTATAATGGCAGCTTAGAAGCAGACTTCAGTTCTTTATTATACAGTCCTTTCATTCAGAGCTCCTCTCAGTGTGATTTTTAACCTCACTGGGGTGAGTCTCAGGGTTCACTGATTGCTTCTTTAATAAACATAATAACATATACCAGTGTTGGTAGATGAGTTTATAAACAGGGTTGGTGAAAATTTAAAATTGATTAATTTAAATGTAATTGGCCACGCCCACAGGATGTTGGATTGGATTATAATTTTGAAATGACAGGAAGAGGAGCTGTAACAATATATTAAAAATTACAACAAATTGTTTAAGTAGCTTGTTTATTCACTAATCTGTTCAATATATTTTCTTCATCAAATTTATGTACACTGCGTTCAATACTGTAACACAGACATTAAAACATCTAGCACATTGTTTTAACTTTATATAAGTAAATATAGCCATCAAGATTCAATGCAGAACAGGGAAATGTTTGGGAAACCTGTTTGCCAACAGTTATTATTCTGGTGAATCAGTGGTTGCAGACAATGATTTACAGCAACTGTTGCAGTCAGAAATACAAATTTTTTTTAGACTTTGTAAGCATGTTTTTGCAACCCAATTCATAAACCTCTATCATTTAATGAAACTCCACCCATGAGAAGAAACCAGCTGCTGGGATATTGCTCGTCTTCATTCGAGCTCTGTGATGTAATCGACGCTCTGTAGAAATCTATTGCAGCATTTTGAGAAGCTGCCAGATTCCATGTGCATTCGTTCTGGGGTTGAACTGGTGCCAATTGACTCAGTTGACGATGACAACCTAAAGCTGCGCTTCCTGCTGGGTTGCGCATGTTCACGTGGAGATGTTTACTCATTTCCATCATAAGTCGTGGTGAGAGAGTAAAACACCTGTCATTTCCCTCCACACCCCGGGTCACATCTGTTTTCCCTTAAGACTGTGGAGCGCCTGCTTCAGGCTCCAAGGAGAGCTGTGGTTTTCCTGTGCGACATGTTCTGTCAAGTAACAAGTTTACAGCGACGCAATAAGAAAGCACATGGTCCACTGCCGCACCCTGCCTGCACACTTCACACTCATTAGCTTGTCCATATGTTTAAGTGTGGATGTAGATGATGCTCAGCATGTAGATGCTGTAATTCTGTGCAACACCTGTCTCGCCCTCAGACGTCACGGCCACAGTCCATTTGCTGGACGATTGATGTATATTGCACACACATCTGGAAAGTACTCTCCAGCATACAGGTTTTTTTAAGGTAACTTGAAAAGTTGTGTTTACATAGGGGCTGATACAATGAGGGCTTCTAAAGACGAGATTTGCCAGGTTAGTGGAAACAGATCTTTGAAAGAAATGTAGGTTTATTTGAAGCAAAAGTTAGAAGTAGGTTAATGTTAACTAGATGTCCATAAGCAGAACTGTATTCAGCTTTGTTATGTCTAAAATGATCTGGAAGCTGGTGACAGTTTTAAGTACATTTCAGGCCATATTCTGACAAACAATCAGAGTCTATATGTATTTCAGAAAGCCTCAACCTTTAAAGAGCACCAATGTATCTAACTGTGATTGGTCAATTTATGTCAGTCAGATGGTCACTGCCTATGTAGGCAGTTCTTGGCCAGAATAAAACGCTATGTGGACCAGAACATATTACCAGTGTGATTCAGTGTCAACAGAAATGAGCTGATTGGCTGACTGCTATTGTGTGCCCGGGGTACCTGATGTTTCGAGAAAAGTGTATCAAAGTGATGCAGTCTGTCAGTCAACAAAGCACTGAAGCTTGACTAGCCAACATTTAATTACACTGAATTATTTAATCAGTGCCACAAGGAATCTATTAATCAAACTGCATCGCTTGAAGAGTCATTTTTTCAGTGAGAGTAAATGGACAAAATGCAGGATTCATTTGAGTATGAGACAGAAAGCATCTTAATTTGTGTTTAGGTCTTTTTACAGTTTCGATGTTTAATATTATAATCATATATGTGATATCACTAATAAAATAAGATCCCTAGTAGGCCCACTGTATACAGTATATATACAGTGTATATTACTTACACATACAAAACAAGAGCCAAATTCACCAGAATTCACCATATAGGCATATAGGGGATAGAATATACCGAATATACAGTGTGTATATAGTTTGTATGTCTATGGAAAGTCCCCACAAAGCATAAAACCTAATATGTGTGTGTATGTGTACCTGTGCTGATGCCATAGATTTTTTATATCAAGCACTGGTGAAGCACAATAGTGGGACGTGAATGCAGATGTCTGACTCCACAGGCATCTAAACCAGCAAAAAGAGAAGAGCCTCTATTCAATCTCCCAGCCGAAGAAAGAAAAAAACAGAATATGTTGCCAGGGTCGACAGCAATTTCACCAGCCTGAAGAGCACAGAATGATCTCTGAGCTGCGGCGTCTGACTGACGCACACACATCTGTCTACCCACAGAGACACGACCTGCTCTTAATTTGTTTACTAAAATCAGGAATGAGGAGGCGGTTTATTTATTTTTTTATTTATCGCAACTAGTTTTTCCTGGTATTGCGTGCAGATAACGAGAGTATTGAGTATTCTATAGAGGTACAAACAGTATCTTATTTTTGTGCACTATAATATGTAAGTGGCACTTTAAGTCGTTTGTGACGTCATAAAAAAAAATGTCAAAAACAAGTATTGAAGCTAAATTGAATATTTGTGTTGTCGTTCCAACGCCAGTGCATCGCTTCTGATTATAACCAGATAAAAATAAAGGAGAACATTAAATTTCTTTGCCTTTAATATTTGTACTCCATAGAGACCAATATCTACAGATTGCATTATGAGCACAGCCTTCTACAAAGGGCATCGCGTATAAGAATAAGATAGTATTTAAATTCTGTGCTCTGCAACAATTTAAAAGCAATAAAAATGTATTTATATGTGGGAGAAAAAGACTCTGAGCTATTATCACAAAGTGTAATGGGAAAAATTATGAAGTATTGCCATTCTAATGGAGTGCGACACCTCATCTAGGAATCACACCACGGTGAGAGGGAAGAGCACCTATTTTCATCATACACATTTTTCCTATTCTAACTCATCAATCTGGGTTATGCAAATGACGCCTTAATTCTGTTAGGTGAAGCCATGTAGGAGAATAGCACTACAATCTTGTTTACTTTAATGAAGAATGTTTTCAGCACAGTACGCCATTGATGGGGCATATTAAGTCATGCTAGTTCATTAAATGGAGACGAGTGCTGGCACCAAACTAAAATGCTCCAAATTTAACACGCACACAGCAGCTAAACAGAAGGTTAGCTAAGGTTCTGTAGTGAATAGGGCTACAAACCAGCAGAGGAAAATAAAAGAAATAAATTCTCCATTTTTTATACTTCATAATGAAGTAAAAGGTTGGTGGTAGGTGGCAACTGACCACGCTGGGATCGAAAGCAAAATGCTACACAATCAGTGTGTCTGTTTACAGCTACATATGTGTGTATACGTCAGTGCTTGACTCAGATAAGTGTTAAAAGGCATTTTAGATGCAATCACTTTTATTTTGGCTTACTGATTTTGCATTGCTTATAAACAATGCATTTTAATCTCATACTACACCAGCACATGCAAATACACACATAGCTTCTACATATGCAAATTAAAACACTAAAGTGACTATATATAAATATTTTAAGATGAACATATTTACAGTTTTTATCAGCGGCTCAGATGCATCAATATAATACACTAAAATGTATCTTTATATTTCACTATTTACAAAAAATAAAAAACTGCTGAAGTTTAAACAAAACTGCACAAAGCCTTTCATTACTGTCAACTGTAGCATCTGTGTAACTTAGCAACAAGTAACAAATAGAAACTTTTCACGTGAGCAATGCGAGATGTTTCACATTATATTCTGCATCTTCTGTGATGTGTTTTTCCATTTTAATCTGTGACGATTAACTTTGCCACTTATGTGCAAAACTATTTTCAAATGCAATAAAAAAAATAAACTATTTTTCAAATACATTTCAGATTTCATCTGAAATGTAAAACACTTAAATATTGAACAGAGTCTCATTCTTTTAAATGCAGGCCGTACAGCAACCCCAGTTTAAAAACAGTGTTGAGAAGCATTTCTGATGTAACTGAAGTATCTTGTGTCAGGTTGTTTTAAAAATTGATGTTTCTGATGTCAGAATGTGGACCTTTGTATTTTGAGAGAGAATAACCCAGACTTAAAACATTAAGAGGTAGCGATCACATTAGTTCTTATTCAACTCCTGTGAAATTGCTCAATAAACACATATACAGCCCTTATATAAATATGCATCGCTGAAGAAAAAATAACTTAGAAGGATTTGTACAAAGGAGGCTTGCCAGGAGGGCCATAAGGTGACACTTAACATCCTAAAAATGGAAGTGGAGCTAAAGCTTTCAGTTAGGTGGCAATTATAATGGCCGCTGAACCCCCACCCCCCACCTCCGCCCCTTGAACCCCCCTCTCTATCTATACCCAGCGTGAGATGAATAATTGCTATACGCTGCACTGTAATTTCTGAATCCATATTCTATTTTTCTTTTCTTTTATTTCCTCCATTCTTCCTCTTCTTGGTAATATCCAGCAACGGTCATTTTTTTACCTCCTGACACTTTGGCAAATGTCCCTTTCTCTCTCCGCAGGGGCCGTTGAAGAGGCCCTTAGATGGACCCCACTCCACCCAACGCATTCACACTTCACTTGTCAAGGGAAGGGCCAATCATCATCTGTGTCTGACGGCCCCCGGCCCAAGCTCTCCATCCCTTCCCTCTGTCTGCCTGACAGGTACCTGCTTTTTTAGTGATTCATCATCCATAGGATGGGCTTCATCCCTCATTGGAGTGGCAGTTTGCGGATGGTTGGGCAGTGTGAAAGAGAGCCCAGAGAGTAAGACAGGCAGGTGAATGGACTGCAGGGTCACTGCTGCAGGTGCTGAAGGCTGACTGGTGTGCATCATTACAGCTGGGCAGAGGGAGATGGAATATTGCAGTCTATCACAGGTACATTTGTTCCTGCTACACACACACAGACACACACATTTTCAAACTGCCCCTTCATCTCACACACATTCACACGGACACACGTACATGGGTATGTATTTAAAAATGTAGCATTAACATTTTCTGTGGCATGAAAGATCGTAACCACTAGACCATCACAGCAGGTCTTTGTGAGGGTGGAGTCATCTACCGAGTCACTGTGATTAAAGTGCTGAGAAGAAACAGGACTGTGGTTTACCTCTGAAAAGGTGTTGGAAATTCCACAGAAACCCTTATAAAACACTAGATCTGTGTGAAGTAACTTTGCGTTGCACTTTTCTCATCTACAAGAGCTGGAATATTTGAATAGCTGTCATCAAACAAATGTTTTAAACTATAAGCCTTTTCAGCACAAATGACATCACATAGGATTAATGGCATTCCAGTACTTATGTGTGACCAGCAGGAAAACAGAAAGAAGTCAGAAAGCTGTTGCATGTATGAATTTTTTTATTGTCTTTTCAGTAAATAAGTCTTGTGCCATCTTCTCAAAACTTTGCTCTGTTTGTCTGGTGCATTTAATGTTGCACTGTTACTGCTGTCCGCTTGAATTAATTTAAAAAAGTTTATTTACATCTTCTGTTAATAACTGCACCAGTTTTTCATTAAAACAGTTAAACAGTTAAGCGTTAAACAGTTCATTTTTAGATAAATAAATAAAACAATAACATTATTAAAGGATTTGTTTAATTTATGTGAATTCGCCAAGTACATTTTAATAAACAAAGTGTGGCTGATAGCTGTGTGGAATCACTTAACATGACCTTTTAAAGTAAATCTAACATGTTATTCCATTGAGTGTGTATATTTCACTCAGTCATCTGTCACACAGACGCCATAAGTCTGAGAGTTGGGCCCCATGACGAAGATGTGCACAGGGGCCCCATGCTGAGAGAAGGGCTTGAAGGCCCCCAGTTCCTGAGTTTTTTCCTTTACAATTATCCCGAGACACAACAGAACAAAGAACACTAGCAGTGCCTTCATATTTGTCTTTGTGGTGTTCTAAACATTTCTATCACCTCTTGATTTTCTTCTGTTTTGACCGCTGCATCAAAATCCATCTTTATTTGATAATTACCAGCTCGAATGAAAGGCCTGTGAGTGAGAGAGAGGCGATGCAGTTTATTGTCTGTATGTGATTGGCTTCAATCTCATTGGCTGAGCGCAGCTTCAGAGGTGTGAAATGGCGGAGTGCTAGCCGCGGGGCAGCTTCTGTCTCATCACTTCCAGCATCCTGCTGGGGCCGCCAACATTAACTTCACAACACACTGAGGGTAATCAGACGCCCGAGAGACGAGAAAGAGAAATAATTACCATGGGTGATTTCCATAACTGTCTCCAGGAACAGATATCTACTCTGAATCTAATCAAAAGTTAATCTGGTAGGAGACAGTCAATGCAGCGTGACAAAAAGATTTGTCAGTGAAGATGGGTTTTGCCTTTCGCTGTAGATTGCTTCACACTGTGGCCCTTCAGCTATTGTGCTGTGTGAATCAAAAGAGGTCAAGAGCGGATACAAGATCAAACTTCTGCTGTTGCGGCATTTCATAGAAGTGTTTACGGAGACTTTTTTACAAGGAGACAAGTGAACACAGTTGTGCAATGAGTAACCATTAATAAAGAAGAAAGGCTGAGTCTAGCCAGTAATGCATCTGTATGAAGATTTAAAGGTAAATACTCAACTAAACAAAAGAGGCAACCAGACACCATATCACTTTACTTTAAAAAGATGCAACACACATTCTGTATAAGAAAGCAGTTTCCTTTCGTTCCTGTAGATCGTAGTGCAAGCAAATCCACTAGCACTAGCAATTCCAAGGTCACCGGTTTGAATACCAGTAAATACACACATTAATAAAAAGCTTAAATAGCTTAAATTCACTGTAAAAAGCTTTGGATTAAACTGCCTAAACTGCCAAATGCATGAATGTTATTAGATTAGAAACACTACAAAGTCTTAGTCATTTACAGGTAGTTCTGATACAGGTGATACATTTTTGACACCAGGGTAAACAAATAATTTGGTGTCAGTGCCGCCACGAAACATCTGTCCAAAACATTCAGTATTTTCATATTTAAACATAAATACATATGAGTGAAAGCACAGAAGCTGTAACTCAAAGGCAAACACAGTGACAGCCCATCTTTCTGTTTGCTCCACATGAAACTTCCTCAGAGCGGTGGATTGGACAAATGGAGTCATCTGCAGACTAGTGAGGTGAGTGTAATTTGTTTGCCAGGCTGTAATATTCAGTTTCTCCCCAGGTTAAAACACAATTACTTCCTTGCAAACACAAGCAGATTAAATAAGCCATGTTTGTCCCTTCTGCCATCTGCTTCTTGCAAACTCACGCGGCTACATGATGGAGCCTGTGATTTCACGCTGTATGGAGAGTGTCACCTGTGTTTTAACCTCATCTTTTTCTTTTTCTTTTATCTCTCACTTTCTCTTTTTCTCTGCCACACCTTATTGTGTAACAATGGCGTTTTCAGTCTGTGCTTTAAAACTAAAAGTTCTTTAGTGGTTCTCTGCAGCAACATTTGCAAAGAATCCTCTTCTAATCACAATAAGTATTGAGTTATAGCTTTATATATATATTATGTACAGTAGGGTCCAAATTTGAGAGACCACTAGAAAATTTGTCTAATTTAACATTTATCCACTGAGAATGGTAACATTAACATAACAATTTGAGCAAATAATTAAATAAAACACTTACATGAGTTTTGTAAGACTCAGTTTTGCATTTGTGTAAAACCTAAAAATTCAAAATGTTTTTAAGTTCACAAAACCTCTTTTTTACAGGTTTAAATGACAACACTACATATCACATATACTAAGAAGCAAATTAACAACACTAGGATGCAAATGCTAAAATGTTTTTTACTAAAAAGTTTGTGTAATACCTAGTTTAAAAAAATGTTTAAAATCCTCTCTTTAACTTCTTATAATGCTTCTTTTAAATACAGTAAAATCCATATTTTACATATATTTAATTTAATCTAATTATGATTGTGATATTTTGTTATCTTAGTTAATGGGTCTCATCAGGTATTCACTCATGATTAAAAGACAGCGCAGTGTGCAGGAAAACTGAGCATGCTGGGATACTGTTGTCTCATCAGAATGAACATGTTTGCTCGTCAGAACTCCAGTGGCTTACCAAATCCTTTGTGTACATGCTAGCAAAAGCTAGCCCTTCATTTTCCAAATTATGCCACGAACTGCCTCTTGTACATGATGAAATTAAATAAATACAATATGCAAAAGCATGCCTAAGCTAATTAAAACAGGCAGAATCACAGTGAGTAAGACACACAATTAATCAGAGGCTAGAGGTGGGAGGAGCAGAGCAGAGATGTTTTCCTCTCATATCCTCTCTGGTGTCTTCAAACTGCTGCTAAAAAGAGAGTTTTTAGCAAGACATCCATAGTTATATTTTTGTATAATACGCATAAACATTAATAAATCTGACATGTGGAATTTTGACCCCAATGAATGTATTTGTATCACTAAACAAGATATAAAACCAAATTCTGTTCAGTTTTTTAAACAAGTGTCATTTATTATTAAAAGAGAACAAGCTCACATTTCAAGAAAATCATAATTTTTGTCAGCTGTTAGGATTCAAATCAGATGAAAAATCTAATTTTAATTTTAAAAATTGCAGATAAATAGGAGAAAATGTCTAGCATGTTTTGTTTACCTACACGCTTCATCTAATTAGATGTTACCTAATAGTCGTAATATGTATGTATATATATGTGTATGTATACACATACATATATATGAACATATGTATATGAACATGTTGTGTTGTAAAAATTAATAATCACTGAGTTATTGCTTACATGCAGAAAATCTTTGGGACTGTAAGTTAATTTAATAGAGACTCAATAACCCACTCGACTGATTAAACCCAATCGTTCTTGTTGGCAGGAGCTGAATGTAGCTTAATTGCAGAGCTTTTCAAACCCTCAGCAAACAGCAAAGTCATCAAGTCAAAGTCTGTCCTCTAATCAGTATTTAAGAAAATTCCCACGTTTTTCCAAAGGAATCTTTTAAAAACAATGCACTTATTTGGTCCCTGTATTGCAGACATATGAATAATGTCTTTAATTAGAACAATGACAAAGTTATATGACAGATGGTACAAATTTATGTTCTTTCTCTGTCAGTTTTAGTTGTTATAACATTACCCAGAATTCCAGCTGTTGGCTGTATAAAGGTTGTGTCCTCTTTTAGCACAAGAGAATGACGATGAGGGTGTGCATTCGGCTATGATGTCATTTTTTCACTCTTATAATGCTTTCAATTTGTCAGCCCAAGACTTGAGACCACAGCAATGTCACCTCACCCCACATCACCTCTCGTCTGCTGTGAATCTCTCTGTTGGCACTACAGCATGTGCTGATGAACTCCATGGAGCTGCCAAACTCCAGCTTCATCAACATGCTCCCCCACTGTCTGCTTTTGTCCTGTTTGTTTTACCTTCACGCACACACAAAACTCCCTCTGCTGTGATCTACATGTGCGAAGAAACAAGGTCATAAACATGACCGAACGGTCATTTACAAGAGTTTGGTCTCAACTGTGTGCATCTTGACTTGACCGTTCTTAAAAAGACGTGACTCAAGGCTAACCAGACAAGCATTTGATTATCGTACACTCTCACCGCATTCATTTGTATTACAAAGGGCACATTGACATTCCAGATCAGATAAGAAAAAAGAGTTGCTAAATGCCTAATGGTCCTATAATTCATAGGCTTCTACAATGTGCAGCAAAGCAGGACTGATTTATTGAAAGCCCCAGAGAACAAGCATGTCAGGTTTTTGCTGGTGAACTCCATCATTTTGTTATGGGTGAAGTCATGAATAGACCCACACTGAGCTGATGGTCAAATAAAGCTCCTGTCGTATTGTTTGGCCGGACTCTACAAATGAAATAAATCAAGGGTGACTGCACTTATTAACCTCTGTTCTCCCGCTGAATGTTGCGATCCAACCCGTGAAATGTGTAATGAAAGAAGGAACACTGTGGAGGAAAACACTTCTAAATCAGAAAATCTGACAGGCAAAACATTTACTTTTCCTTTATATTTACATCTCATGTAGTGTCACAGAGTAACCTAAACAGGAAGTGAGCAAGAGAGAAACTTTGCTACCCCTGCCACAATATATGATTGGATGCACAAAAGATTTTAAAAACAAGAAAGCAGAATTTTATGCAAAAAAGTTAAATACAAATATTAGAAATATACATTTTTAATAATAAATGAACACTGTTAGTGAAATAGAGTGAGGTCCAAAAGTGTAAAGCCACTTTGAAATAAGATTCAAAATGTAATTTAAGCCTGAATATCAACAGAAAGTTTTAATTAAAATTTGTTGAAACATTGTAACGTATAATATATAATTAAGATTCTATCAAAAAAATTAATTATTTTGTTTAGAGAGTGCTTTATTACTGTAATAAAAGCAAACAAGATGCTCTTTGGAACATTTTAATATTCTGACTTAATCAGGTTTTGCACAGACTTGAGGAATCAAAGTAAACTTGACTGCATGCTGTCATTAAAACAAAAAGGAGGACATACCAAATATAAAGAGATTATAAAATTCATGTATATTAATCAATTAAATTTTTCACACAAATTATTACGCTGATAATATAATTTGTAAAAAAAATTATAAATGAAAAAAGAATATTTTCACTAGTGGTCTCAGACTTTTAGCGCATATGTTTGGGAAGTTTCTTTCATTTCTTTTCATCCTAAATATCTTTTGAAATCCCTGTTCCTTTTGAATTTACAGATACTGTATCTTCTATAAGTCTTTTCAGGAAGGCCAGTTAAACAAATGAGTTCTACCTCACAATCTTTTATGAGATGCCACCTTATTTAAAAAAAAGACCTTGGCTGGCTTTCCTTCTTTTGTTGGAAATTAATTGGAATCTGCTGAAACATCTTCCCTTCATTAATTTGTGTGAGAACTTCAATGTAAGAAACAAGTGTTTATATTGGCTGGGTGAAGGAGGTGACAGACTTCAGACTATGACTAGCATGAAATGTTTTCAAGCAATCTTTAAACCATGTCTTCTGTTTCAGCGCACACAAACTAAAGACTTAATTTGTTATGGTGCAGTGGCAAATGCCAGGCTTGAAAAGGAAAGGAGAAAAATCAGCAAATTTAGTTTCCGTGAAAGCACTGCTGTGGAGTCGGTGAATGGAGGCATTAGACAAACGTTTCTTAATAGGCTTTTCAGCTGGAGTTCTCATAATAGCTGCTGAATTTCATTGGCATTGTCAATTAGCAAACTTTTTTCTGCTCCTTTTAAGCATTCAATTGACCAAATGAAACTGAGCCAGGCAGCACAAAAGCAAAGCCTTTTATCACACCTCTAGCTGAAAACAGCTCCACTTTAGAGCAACTTCGGCATTCGCCTATTTCCAAAGAAACAGATGAGGAAAAAATGGGCATTTAACTTCTCAAAGAAAGTTGAGGTTGGTGGTGACGTCAAAAGCGGTCTCTTAGGCAGATTAGTTCTTCCTTTCTGTTAACCATCTAGAGGGATGAACCTGGCTCAAATTTCTCTGTCTGTGGCGACTTAATTGTTATGCAAATGTGGTCACTTTTCTTTTGTGGGTTAATCCATGGATGAAGAATACAATGGTGTTTGGAATGACAGAATGGCCATCATTATATCTCTCATTATTATCTTCCCTCATTTAACGCTTTGAAAATAATTTGATTAAAATGGTAGGGTCCAATGTTGCCAGATACAAATGTCTTTATCAGACATTTCTTTTTCTGGCAATTATATTAAGCAATGAGTATCATTTTGTTGACTAATTGCGGATTTTGCTATACAATATTATTCAGCATTTAGAATTTCACTCCTGAACTGACAGTAAGAAATGTATTCAGTCGCCATATGCAGAGAGATCACATACACATGCATTTTTAAAGCCACACGGCCCCAAGCCATATTTTGAGAGCCTGCTCATCATCCACTGACATTCACAATAAAATGTCTTGGCTTTCTATCTGTACCTGCAGCAGCTGACAAAATTCCCCTCCAGTATGTCAGTCCAAAACCAGTTAAAGGCTTCCACGTTCACTACCCCCACCCCCC
>JAZGTK010011173.1:1261-15828 GCA_036877625.1 Ambastaia sidthimunki | reverse complement strand
GATGCAGTATGAGGACTGATCTCAGTGTAACAGCACTTTCTGTTTGTGTGTGAGAGATTGATGCAGTATGAGGGACTGATCTCAGTGTAACAGCACTTTCTGTGTCTTCTGAAGGTTCTTGGACAGAGGATGACAGGAGAAGAGGTGATGAGTTTCTGCTCTTTCTTCAGCACTGTGTTTTAAATAGCTGTTGATACATGTTTTGTTACACTCGTTTATAATCCTTGATGTAGCATGTTTATAGTCTTCACACATTCACATCTTTCTCTGGCCTTTTTAGCTCACAATTTTGCTTTATCAATGTTTTATGTAACGCTTTATATAAAACATGAAGTTAAGTGATGGTTAATCTGGGTTTCTCAAAGACGAATGCACATCCATAATGCTGATATATATACAGAACGTTCTAAAGTCTGAGAACACAGGATGGTTCTTTTATGTACTGTAAGGATAGTATGTACTCGAGCTGGCATGTACTCCAGTAGAATTAATGACATTTCAGCCTGATCTGAGACTGTTCTAAAGTTCACAAAACATTGCATTAAATGTAGTTACATTTAATTAGCTGCCTACAAAATGTGGAGAAAATTAAATATTTATTCTTAATTTTACATAATTTTTACATAAGGTTTCAGACTTTGTGTTTATTTTTTGGTTTAAGTGAAAAAGTCGTTTTCAGTGATCAGTTTCCGTAATCTAACATTAAAAGCAAATGAATTATAACAGGAGAAGAATTGCTGTAACTAAAGCATTTATTTAGCCTCCTACATACTCAACGTTCAATCAAACATCTCTGAAGACCTCACAACTCTTTCTGATGTTTCTGTAGTTGTGAGTGATATCGTGAGCAGCATGTTCAGTAAGAAGTTTCTCCATGAGCTTCTTCAGCCTCAGGAACTGTTCTCTCATAGAGCCCTGCGGACAGTTCTGACCCGACTCGCACACACCTCCATCATGCGTCTGAACCCGGCCAGCATGGACAGGGTATGAACAGAACCCGTCCTCTCCCCGGCACAAACAAGTGTGGATCACATTCTAGCTGTATTGAGCTCATTTCTGTGCACTGAGGTAACAATGGTCCAGAGTCAGGGGTGGGGGACACATTTGGAATTATTGATTTAGGCAATTTAAGTTACTTTTCTGACTTAAAAAAATCAGGTTTGGTCATTTAGTACCATAAACATGTATAGTTGGTTTCAAAATCTATATTTAATACTGCTGTCCTGTTTACACCTGTCTTTACTGTAGTTGTATGATCTGATGACTATGGCCTTCAAGTACCAGATCATTCTGTGTCCACGTCCACGAGATTTACTGCTCATCACATTCAACCACACTGACAGCATTAAAGAGCTGGTGAGGGACAGTCCTAACCTGGTTAACCAGATCAATGAAGTCCAACGACAACTGATAGAGGTAATAAAAATCCTCTGCTGACCTTATGGACATTTATTTTTTCAGTTCCATCGTTGCTTCCCCCAGTTGTATTTATATAATTCATCTATCAAACTGACTTCTAACCATTAATCTAGTATTAACATGCAAAATAAACAGACTTTATTTTTAAGGTATACACACCCTTATGTGATGGTGAGTTTCAGCTTATTCGACAAACGCTGTTGGTTCTCTTTCAAGATATGCAAATCAGGGTGAGCTGTTTACTTATGTAAACCTTACTGTAGTGTGAGTTAGTGGTGGCCTGTTTGAACGACTCTGGGCCAAATTGTTCAGTTTTATGCAAATCAAGACATCAAGTCATCACAGAATTTCATGAAAACAGTTCAATCATATTTTCTTCCATCAGGTGTCAATTTTCTTGAAAGAAGGAATTCAGAACCCAAATGGACGTTTTGTGCTGCCAACGTCAGGGCCAGTTCCACATGAATCTGAGATTCCAGGTTTAATCAGGTAATGTGAAGGTCAGAGGTCACAGACAGACGCAGTACTGGACTCACAGTTAATCTTCTTACACTCTCTTTATATATTCTCTCCTGTCAGGCGGTTTAACTGTAAAGGTGGAGAGGTGAGGAGAACAGCGTTTGCCAGTGGAGGAAACTACAGCTGTGCTCCACATGAGCCCTCATTTGACCTCTCTGGACACAGGGTCACGCGATTGGGCACCAACATGTATTTATAAAAATAAGATTTAAATAATTAGATTAGTTAATAATTATAAATACATTTAAACATAATTATGTCTAAAAACTTGTTAATAAATACATAAACATTAAAATGATGATTGTTTATATTATTTACATAAAATATATACCTACACTGTATAGATGTTTATTTTGACATACAATATACTGTATATTTATTATTACAGTCACCTCTTCATATTAATGTCAGTGGTGGATGTCTGTGCTGTGATTTATTATTTCATGGTCATGACAGAAAATGTGGTGACGTCTGTTCAGGTACAACAGGTCCTCATCTGAAGACACTCACCAATCACACGCCTCCAGCAGCACCAGAAGACAGACGCAGGTGGATCCTCACTGCGACACCGGGAGATGTTTTACAGTTCATGTGTAGTTTTGGTGATGCAGTGTAAAAATGCTCGGGATGCTACAGTATGTTTGCTTTGTTGTGGACAGGTAGAGTCTGTTCCTAACCCTCTGGCCACAGAGGAACTGAACCTGCTGGCCAAACTCATGGGTGCAATGGAGGTGCAAAAGCTCTCAAATGTGAAGTCTGGGTTCAAAGTGAACCTGCTGGCCTTCCACCAGGAGGATGAGGGAACGTGAGCGTAACTAATCCTGACATAATCCTGCCGCCTCTGCTCTGTACACACAACCTTTCTTTGAACAGAATTAACTTACACTTACAGTTTCATTCTTAGAACAACTGCACTCTAACAAAGCTAAACATCCCATCACTGTCTATAAAAACCTGAGACTAAAACAAGGTAAAAATGTTCATCATTTACTCTGTCAAACTGTCTTACAGCTGCGTTTTGGAGGGGGCGGAGCAACACTCACCCAGAGTCATTAACATACAGGCCATACAGGTGCGTGTCACACATTTCTGCTTTGTTTCGCTGTACTTTACTGCTCACGGCTGGGAATGTTCTCTGCTCATTTACTGAGAAACAGCTGCAGGACAATCTCACCACAGGCGTACAGTATCCTTACAGTTCCATTTAAATACAACTGATCAGGAAGTTAGAACTGAAAGTATCATTCACATGTTTGTTTAGATGTATGTAAGCTATGATTACAAGATGACATCATTAATCTGTTTCACATGCTGGTATTTGTGGTCATCTCAAGCCACATCAGTACACAGTCCAAATGATTTGCAGTTAAGAATTTCAGTTTCAGTAAAAGTAAATGCCTTAATGTACATTATAATTGTCACAATATAAAACCCATTTCTACTAATTATGCTGAGATCTTTCTGAGTGTTTTCTTTATCCGGGCGTTTCAGGATCAGTTGGTCAGTACTGAGCTGGCCCGTATCGCAGGAGAGTTTACTGAAGACGGAGGCCAGACAGATGAAGGCTGGAACAAAGGGGACGACTTACTAGCCATGATGGATGACATCTGAAAGAACAAGAATACTAGAAGATTATGTACAGAAGAAATGTTCCCTGTTGAAAAGACAAGCATGTGTTGTTTTGAAGGCTGGTCCCCAGCTTCTTATGTTTTGCTAGTAAACAGCATGACTTAGCTGGTGCACCAGCTTGACCAAACCAGCACTAACCATCATAAACCAGCAAAGAATTTCATGCAGTACTATGTGGTATATTTAGCAGAACTGAGTTTTTGAATGTTTTTCTCATATTTTTTGCTGCAGTCACTGGTTATGTACAACAAAACAGGCACATATTTATAATCAAGACAGATTTGAAGTAAAAGGCAAAATGTTCATGAGCTTTTGAGTATTTTAAGTGTCTATACAGAAATAAAACCCTGAACACACAGATCTCTCTCTGTCTCAGAGGTCGGCCGGTCTGCCTTATTCAACTTTACACTGCCTGAGAGAAACATAATTCATAGTAATTGTCTGCCTCTGTTAACATATATTTAACTAAAATACTATATAACTATAATACCAATATAGACCCAAAATATTAATTCACATACTGTATAAACTGAATTGTACACGTAAGTGGTAATTAATCATTTAAAGCATAACAGACAACAAACAACACGTTTAAATATACAAGCACAAACATGAGATTCATCAAAACCATCTTTGATATTTGAAACTGTCCTCATGTCAGATAAAATTTTTCATAGATGTCTATATTTTGTGGGCAAGTTTACTTAAAAAGCATCATCACTATTGCTGAATTCTGAACAAAGTATTAAATTTATCTCTCAATATAGCGTGTGTGAAGGATTCATGAAATCATATGGCTTGTTAAAAGGAGGTGAGCTATAACTTCTCCAAGAAACTGACCTACAATAAAAGAACAGAAAACAAGAATTCAGTGGACTTAAAGACAGATCAAGAGACCAGAACATTAAGATGTGGGCCAGTAACAAACCACATAACATAACGTTTAAAACATTCAGAACACCTTAGCAACCACACAGCAACCATCTCTAGCACTGTGACAGAAGCATGCTCACATTCACATTATGAAATGTAACAAGATTTTGTGTTTTTAATATGGCTTAAACATGGATATAAATATAACATGTTTATTTCAGATTTGTGTAAACTGTAGCAGTCTGATTAAGTAAAACAAATCAGAAAAAGATGTTGAAAATCATAACTGATATGACTTCATTTATGGTCATGAAATAGTCATGTCAGGCACAATGCATTGTGGGATACAGCATCCAGTATCTCTGCTGTGTACCGCACTTCTGCCAAAGACCGGCAAGGCATTCATCTCATACATACTACATTCTGCAGAAACAGTAAAGCAGTAGGATATTCTGATCATTGTGTTAAAACATGAAGTCAGATGTGTAGCTCAATCAACTGAGAAGTTTCCATAAGTTTCCATTTCATAGAAAAAATACCAAAACTGTCACAACTACAAATAAACTTCGGCTTTAAACACAATCAAGACAAACTCGTAACAAAAAGAGGACGGATTTATTTTAATTAAATGATGAACAGAACAATGACAGCGGTACAGTACCATCATGTCTATGGAACACAAAGCAACAGCTGAGCTTCCAGTCTGTCTGTACAGTACAGCTCAAACCACTGCAATCAAAACACATGCAGCCCACAACTATCACACTCTGATCCGACTGTTTACATACAGAGGCTGTAATGACGTTTTTACAAACAGATCCTGAAATACAGAAAATGATCTAAAATGGACAGTTTTTATATTGACAGAAAAAGTTGGTAACTATGTTTCACAAGACATTTGTCCGTCTGCTTGTTTATACTGAACTCTGAGCTGCTATTAGATGTCATTTAAGGGCAAAAAACATTGTTTAAATTAGACATTAAATATTACAGGGAACCCATTTAATAGTACATTTTGTGCATTTTTTGTGCAACAGCCAAACTTTTGTAAAGAAAATCAGCCCAGTGTACAGTGTATTGGTCCACAAGGGGAATTACAATAAACCGTGGT
Organism: Ambastaia sidthimunki; assembly: GCA_036877625.1. NCBI lineage: Eukaryota > Metazoa > Chordata > Actinopteri > Cypriniformes > Botiidae > Ambastaia > Ambastaia sidthimunki. The sequence continues at coordinate 10,277 of JAZGTK010011173.1, read as the reverse complement.
CAAATAAAACAGGGAAAATTATAAATGACTGAATTACATATATAATAAATCTAAATACAATTAACAAAACGAAAACTGCAAGTCTAAAGAAAAACAGAGTTAAATGTAAGGCACACGTGCACCGATTTCATATTGCACTTTATACAACACAAATCAATCTGCACTCAAAACCAACAGATGCTCAAACACAGATCTTCTGTGCAAGATTTTCCATCCCACCACTGAATATATTTTTACAATCACTCAGAGAAAACATCAAAGCACTGCGACCCCCTTAAAACATACAAAAGATTAAAACATAAAAGAAACAAAAGAATGTCTGATGTCACACTGTTCTACTGTACGGGGCATTTACAGTAACGTCTGTGGTGGTCACGGTGACTCATGACACACAGTCACGGAGAGACAGGAAGGGTAAAGTGATAAAGACAGATGTTAATCATAATGTCTATGGTTTGGAAGCAGTGTTTTCCCCGGGCTTGTCTTCATCTTTAAGGCTGTGGTCTGCACTGCCGTCACCCATGTCTCCCTCTTCAGTGTTGCCCGGGAACATGTCGTGGGTCCATTTAGGACTGCCCCCACTCTTACGAATCATGAAGGTTCCCCTGCTGCGGGGATAACTGCCCCTGCCACGCCCCCGAGTCTCCATCCACTTCATCTCCCCTTCCTTGTCTCGGTCATCATGCTGAAATCAGAAGCTACGTTTAATTTATACAATCGCCTTTCCTGAGCTCAAAGACGCTTTACAACAGAGAACATTAGCATGACACTCAGAGAGACACTCAGAGAGACACTCAGAGAGACGCTCAGAGAGACACTCAGAGAGACGCTCAGAGAGACACTCAGAGAGACGCTCAGAGAGACACTCAGAGAGACGCTCAGAGAGACGCTCAGAGAGACGCTCAGAGAGACGCTCAGAGAGACACTCAGAGAGACACTCAGAGAGACGCTCAGAGAGACACTCAGAGAGACACTCAGAGAGACACTCAGAGAGACGCTCAGAGAGACACTCAGAGAGACACTCAGAGAGACACTCAGAGAGACGCTCAGAGAGACGCTCAGAGAGACGCTCAGAGAGACAATCAGAAAGACAATCAGAAAGACAATCATTTAGTCTGTTTTGGCTGACCTGGAAGTACTTCCGACTTTTAGGGGTGTATTCAGGGTCCCACTCTTCCTCTGGGGGGCGTGAGGGGCCGGCCACATTCTGAGGGTTATTATTGGTGTTGTTGCTAGGGTAATTACCCCTGTTCCACCCTCTGCCTCTCATCCTGGGCTGTAAATACAAGAGAAGTACAAATGAACAGAAGATCAGACAGGACTACAGGAGGACTATCTCAAACACTGGTGTAGAGCGTTTCAAATCAGTGGTGCGGCTCTAACGAGGCTCTTGTGTGCTGCCTATGGGAAAGTCAACAATACAGACTGTAGTGGAGCAGTTCACTGTTTTCAAAGACTCAGAAAAAATAGAATTTAAAAAAACAAAGTTAGAAAATTGTTATTTTTTTGAAGCATGACATTACAAAAATGTATCAGAAGCTTTTGACATCATTTAACATTATGTTGACTTTAATGTTCTAAAAACACTGTAATATTTCAATATCGGTAAATCATGTAGAAGTTACAGAGAATGCTGAAGCACTTACAAATCCACGGTCGTAACCCCCACGACCCCTGTCATATCCTCCACGATCATACCCTCCTCTGCCCCTCTCATAACCCCCACGACCCCTGTCATATCCTCCACGATCATACCCTCCTCTGCCCCTCTCATAACTCCACTCCATATGACCCTCATGATTCCGCGGCCCGGGGAACTCTCTGGACCCCAGACGGGCCCTGTTAAAACCTCCTCCACCCTCCATGTGATCTTCCATGCGATCTTCCCTCCCGCGGTACACACGGGGGGAGGGGGAGGAAGATAACGATGAGGAAGAGGAAGGAGAGCGCTCTCGCTTCTTCTTGCTTTTTCTTTAAAAAGACGTCAGAGGAAAACGCAGTTAAAACAACAATCACAGACTGTGTGAAGTTCAACAATTACAACAACACACACACACCGGAAACACTGAGGACACTGTATGTCACAACTACATCATCATGGTAGAAACATACTTTGATTTCTTGTGTGTGGAGGGTCTTTCAGGGGAGAGCTCATGGCTGGGCGTGCGGGACCCAGTTGAACTCTTTCCTCTGTCTCGTTTAGGGTCCTTTTTACGACGCTCAATATCCAGTCGAAGGTCCAATGAATCACCTTCATGTTTTTTACCATAATCCTGTAGAGACAGAAAAACACGTCAAAGGTTAATACTTGTTGAAGTGAAACAGTGTAAACTCCAAGTAAATTTGTAAAAGTTAATTTAAAGTAAATGTTTGTTTAGGTCTACACCGTGTTCACGAGGTCTCAGAATTACTGTAACTAACAGTATTACTGTTCTAACATTCAGAATGACAAATAGATGCATGTGCAGGTCTGTCGATCAGCAAAATGCTTCATTTACTTCTTTAATATTTAGTGAGATCTTTAAGAAAAAGTGCACCAGCAAACGCTGCTTAAACTAAAACAACACAAACATGATCAAATGCTGAAGTCACGGTCATGTACATTGTTTGTTGTCACAGTTTTCAACTTGCAATTTAAAAAGTTTGATAAAAACTTTGGAACCACAAACTTTAGTTTAAAAATCTGAAAATCTGAGAGAAACTGAACTTAAGATAAACATCTATTAACATGTGAGACTTGAGACAGAAAACACATGGATTTCAGAGCAGCATGAGCCCTGCTGCTTTTATAAACACTTTCTTGAGATATATACTTACTACGGTATGGATTACAGGTCCAGTGAAAGGCTTGGACACGGGACCAATAGTCACTTCCATTTATTAGCCATTTTGTTTGGGCAAGTACACGCCCATGATCTAATCATACCACAAAGACTGAACTCTCAGTAATACAAGATTCTGCTGTATTAGCTTTGAACACCTCACAGCACATTTCTGCTGTTTCATCAGGTACATTCAGGCAGGAATTTCAGATGTGAAAACGCTGTTTCACCTTGCAGCCGCTCTCTTCAATATCCTCACACAGGTGAGAGTACAGCTTCTTAAAAGCACTGGGAGACACATCGATTCGCCTGTGGACAAACATACAGAAGAATGAAACACGAGGCAATGAAACCATCTTCACGAAACATTTATGGGTATTCATTTCTTCTTTCTGAAGCGATCACACCTACCTATGAATCTCAGGACTCTTTCTTGGCCTCATTTCCATCTCAGCCGCTTTTCTTTGGTAAATTCCAAATCGCTCACTCAGAGTCAACCCAGAGGACTGGAAATGCTGAGCTATGTGCAGAAGATCATATTTCCTGCATGTCAACTCTCATCACGTTAAGCTAACAGAAATAGTCATACGATTGAATCCTAAGGCACAGGAAGATAAAGAAACAGCACAGACTGCAGTTACCTTTAATGTGATGTACTATTGTGACTATATGCTGAGCAAACAGCTCTGAAGGGCTCCTGCGAAGCTCAGCTGACTGAACATGTTGAAAGATTGAACGAAACTCCTCGTGATCTTTTTTACCGGGGTGCAAGAGTTCCCGTGAACGTCTCTCTTTAGCTAATGCACCCGATGAGCTGAAAGCAGTGAGAGTCATACACATGTACACAAGTCATCACACACAAATAAAGCATACACAGTAGTAAAGCAGTGAACACACCTCTCTCCGTCATCACTGAAGGCTTTTACACAGAAATGAAGCTGTGCTTCTCTCTTCACTGTGGCTTTAGGTGAGGGTGAGGACTCTTTGCCAGCTGGAAACAGTGGCCTGCCTCTATTGTCAGATGCTCTAGAGGGTGATGAAGAGGACGGGCTGATCCTGCTCTTCTTCTTCTCTTTCTTCTTGAACGCATGCTTGCGACTGTGGTACGGTTCCTCCTCAACGTCTTCATCTCTGCGGGATGAATCTTTGTCAGAGAGACAGATGGAGTCGTCCCATTTCCCGAAGTGCTCTTCGGTTAGATCTCGCACAGACGGCAGGACTTTATCCTTATACTTGGAGTCTTCCTCACTCTTCCTGTCTTTCATTTCCTGGCAGTACTCATCTTCCTCAGCATCCAGGAACGGCAGTCCTTTATCAGACTTTGAGCCGTCGTAGCCAGAATCGGCCGTGCTGAAAACACCTCTGGACTTACTGCCTGTCTTCTCGATGTCAGCATCACCTGAGCTTAAAGCTTCACCTCTGACGGTATCTCTGTCTGACAGGGGCTTTTTCTTTTCTGCCAAAAACCTGAGGTGAGCCATCAAACAGAAATGAGATTTTGCAGGTTAAGAAGCAGATTGTATTAGACTACAGTGAATTTTCAAACCAGGCATTGCTCGGGTTTTCAACAATCGCAGTAAAATAAACAAGGTTACTTGCGACAGAAAACAACAAGACAATGAAATACATGCGCTAACTTAAAGTTCAACTTTGCAGCAATGCAGACACAACTAACCAGGATGTTTTTTATTCCATACTTACATCATTAAACCTTTTCTCCTAAATTATCGGATTGCAAACAACCTCATAGCACAGGAAAACTCCCAGCAAGATTTTGGAATGAAATTTGACTGAAATTAGCTGGTTTCCATTATAAGCTCTATTCTTCCAAGGATCTTTGTTGCTGTACAAAGGCTAAACACATTTGAGAGAATGATGATTATCATTAAAACTGCCAAGGGGACAAAGGAAAGAGGGAAAACATCCAAACAGCCAAAACAATAACACAACAACATACTTTTTGAAGGCAGTGGAGATGGACGCTGATTTGTCTCCTGTCTTTAAATCTTCCTTTGAAAAGAACCCAAAGCCAGTTGAGGCTAATGTTTTTGGCGGTGGGCTTTTACTGGCGGGGCCGATGCTTTGCCACAGCGGACCACCATTGCCAGCTCCCGACATGGCCACTTTGACCTCTGACTGACCCCCGGCAGATGCCGCGGTGCCCGAGCGCTTGGGGCTGGCGTCATAATCCGTCAGTCCCTCCCACTTGCTAGTGGGTTCTTCTGGGGTTCCCCCTGAAGGCTTGGGCGCTTCCTTGACCTCATCAGGTGAACCTCTTCCCTTGATGTCTTTGGAACGGGGTTTTCCTGAGCTGGAGTTGCGTCGTCGTGGAGACGAGGAGTGAGAGGAGCTGGAGCGTCTGGAATGCCCAGAGGATGATCTCTCGGAATGACGGGAATGGCTTCGGCTCCCAGAGCGTTTCCGCGGCGAGTGGGAGCGAGAGCGCCCCCTCCTGGGGCTGTAAGAGTGGTCGTACGGCTGATGCTGGTCTCGGTGGCCGTGCCAGTTGTTGGAACGGTAACCGTATTGGCCGCCACCTCTGTGGTAGTTACCTCGTGGGAAGTAGCCACGTCCCCTGCCCCGGTTGTACTGGAAGGGCCTCCGGTAGCCACGGAAACCACGATTATAGCCACGATTGCTCTGAAAATCTCTGGAAGGATAGTTCCTCTCTCTACTGTATGAGCGAGATCTTGATCTAGAACTGAAACAGGAGAAAAAGAGAACGTGTAGCACAGACAGAAGATTACAGCGGCATGAGAAAAGACATACAGTAACTGTTTATGGCCACTAAAGGCCACCAAACAGCCAAATTTCTTTTCTGGTATCTGCATTGAATAACAACATTCTGTGCATTCTGTGACAAAGTGCTTACATCATTTCCTGTGAATTTCACAACTGATTCTGATCGTACAGCCTCTTAAATAACTGAACATAAGATTAAACTGCATGTAGTTTTGGCTCAATCTAAATCTTAAACTGGAAATTAATTGAAATTTTCAGGAGGAACAGCAACAAAATTACTTACACAACATACTCATTTATAAAGTTTAAATGCTCTTCCTCTTGTGCACACTTTGTCATTAGATAAAGATTTTTATTAAACGTAATAAGACAGACACGAGTCAAAACAAAAGAGAAAGTCATGCTAATGCTCACAAAGGGTTAATCTGATGGAATAGAGACAGACTAATGGAAGGAGGAGGCTGTTGAAAACAGGGCATTTCCTCACTGTGCTCTGAGTGATAGATGATGTTATTGAGTCAAGGGCAGGAGCTCAAAGCAGCTGTCTTCTAATCTTCTCTGCACTGTGATATTACACTGGTTTAAAATCAGCAGGTTACACTTCATAGCAACTGTCCTCTTTTACTTCAAATAAACCCTAACCGACCAGTTAAACCCTTACTAGTTAACACTTTCCAGTACATGAGCATATTACTCTTTTAACCTTCATAAAACAAGTCCAGCTTAACTGAATGTTCAAATGGGCCCTACAACTTAATATAAGCATGAGACCGATGATATCATTTCAAATTCTACACGTTTCTTTCAGTCACAGTATAAATATTGGATGGACCAGAATCTCACATCATCATCTGTTTTTCAAACAGTCAAACCCAGGTCTGTGTCTACCTGTAGCGGCGCTTTCTGGACCTCGAACGAGATCGGCTCCTCGAGTGTGAACGGGTGTAGGACCTTGATCGAGACCTGGATCTGGACCGAGAATGAGATGCAGAATTCGGGGGCTTGGACATCTTTGTACTCAAAGTAATTTCAGAGCTGAAAAAGAGACCATTTAAAATAAAAAGCACAGGTGAAAAGAAGAGTTAACTAGACCCCAAAACCACATCTTAACTTTTAAAGTAGCATTCATCATGTCTTATGTGAAAAATCACATTTGCATGGGTTACACTCTGGACTGAAACTCTCTAGAGCTGCTTTTATTTCAATCACGGATGTTTCTGAATTCTCCATTTTGGTAGCAGTTTTCCATACTGTACGTGAATCTGCTGAAACTGATTCATCAGACCGGTTTCATCACTCAAACATCTATCAGCTTTCTCTGCAGAACAATACATTAATACCTGCACAATAAACTGCTGCTATTATTACATTACAGCTGCTATGTTTACATATAAACTGCTGCTATGTATATAATGCTATGTTTACACTGTTTACAATGTATACTCATGCTGTGTTTACAATGTATACCTGTGCTGTGTTTACAATGTATACCTGTGCTGTGTTTACAGTGTATACTTATGCTGGGTTTACAATGTATACTCGTGCTGCGTTTACAGTGTATACTTATGCTGGGTTTACAATGTATACTCGTGCTGCGTTTACAGTGTATACTTATGCTGGGTTTACAATGTATTCTTATTCCATGTTTACACATATAGCACTATGGTTACGTACAGAACATTATATACCATACACTGTTCCATAACATACAGCTACTGTTGTCTTGCACTAATGTTTGCACTGAATGTTTGTTTGCACTGGTTTTTGTATAAGCACTTTATGTAGTCTGTATGTGTAGCTGTGTCCCGTTCATAGTGTCCTGTGTTTGTTCTGTGTAGCACTTGGTTGTGGGGGGACAGTATTTCATTGCACTATGAACTGTACTGTGTATAGTTGTAATGACAATAAAACCACTTGAAGTTGAACATTATAAATGGACCGGGTCAGCATATCTGTAACAAGACTGGAGATTTAATAGAGACTTATACATAAACAAATACACACACCTTTGTTTATAATATGTAATTGTTTGTCAAACTTAATATCTTCACAAATCGGTTTTACATCCAACTTATACAGCAGTTGTATATTTAATGTATTTGTAAGTCTGGTAGATATTGTGTATATTAATTCCTGCAGCTCAGCTGGTAGAGCATTATGTTAGCAGCACAAAGGTTGTGGGTTCTGATAAAAATACATGAACGCAGCGTAAGTCGCTTTGGATAAAAGCATCTGCCAAAAGCATAAATTAATAAATGTAAAGTACATGAACACAAATGAACACAAAACACACAATATTACCAACACTATCTGTCTGACTAAATGAAGTGGCACTGCTTCCACACAGCTTTGGAATGCTTTAAAATGAGCTGTTATCTGCACAGTAGACTTTACTGAAGTACTAAAGGCATGTGCCAGTATTGACCCTGGTTTCCTGACTGCACACCTCTTACCATAACTGATGTAATATTTGTCTTCAAACAAGTGTTTCCTAACAACAAACACGATTAAGCTGATAACCACTGGAGGTTAAATGGATATTTTGAAGAACCAGTACTTGTCATTAACACAATGAAGAAATCTCTGACCCAACCAGTGGAACTAGTCTGTCCTCAATCCTGGAAATGTAAAACACATTTACATTGATAATCATTCATACATTCATAAGACAGAGACTCATCAGCTGTGACTCAAGACGAATTATGCCATTAGTTTGTAAAATACTCAAAAATCCATTCTAGATAGACAGCACACTGTCTTAAATATCCTCACCTGCTCAAAAGTGCTGCCTTCAGTATGAAAACTCCGCATCTACATAGACAGCATATATACACTTTAAAATGATGTTCAGACAGACAGTGTGAAGCACTGAACAGCATTACTGTATTCAAACACACGTTTATTTTACTTTCTGTGGCAAAGAATGTGTCATTGAACGGGACACGTTGAATCAGTGTGAAGCTGAACAACATGATCGTGCAGCAGTTTTATAAAGAGCTGCTGTAGCCGCTATGCTAACATTAGCCTCCACTGACCCGCCAGTAATAACGAAATAAAACAACATCTGACGAACACTACAATCAGAACATGATATAAAATTAATCTTCATCAACTGTGCACAGACTCACCTGAAGGGCTAGTGAGACTCAGCGTTACACACGGTTCTATGAATGGATATGATTCAGATGATCTGAGCTGTTTCTCTGTTCTCATACTCGTGTTGTCAGAACAGACGCCACTTACATTCAGTGTCCTCAGAAAACACGAGGGTGAAACTGACCTGAGATTCCTGTATCTCTCTCTCTCTCTCTCTCTCTCTCTCACACACACACGCACACACACGCGCGCACGCACACACACACACACGCGCGCGCTCACGCACACGCACGCACACTTATCTGTGTAAATAGGGACATTCATAGACTTGTGTTGTGTATATAAAACACTATAAC
>JAZGTK010011172.1:0-10112 GCA_036877625.1 Ambastaia sidthimunki | reverse complement strand
GCTTTCTGCCTTCAGAAAACCCATTTTACAACAAATAATCAATTTACATTGAAAAAGAATAATATTTTTATTATTATAATATATATAAACGTTGATATTAGACGTTTTTATTCAGAAAATATTTAAAAATTTTATTTTTAAAATGGAAGAATTTTGAAAGTTTTATTACAAACTTTATTTTGTGACATTATTGTTGTTATTTGTGCCTTTGTATATTGATTGCCTCCTTTTGTATTGTAATAAGAATTATTATTATTATTTCTTTTTAATTATTTTTGCCATGAATATAGCCATTGATGCTGACATGGCGTTAAAAACATAAATAAATAAATAGATTTAACAAAAGTGTTATGGTATTGCATATCGCATTATTTAGCAAGTTATCGCATCACATTTTCCATCAATATTGTGCAGTTGTGATGGTACACTTGGGGCTAAAATGTCTAATCTACAAAATCTACATAAAGTTTAAATAGAGTTTGTACATGCAGCAGTTCAGACTGAATTTATTGCGCAAGTTTAATATGTGGGTTTAGGCATTAAACAGATGTTTAAGGAGTATAATTACAGTGCTGCCTTCCAAACTTCCAGACTGTATTCCAAAATACAGTCAGCTTATTAAATGCAGCTGACAGTTGTTCCTCATGTTATCATTCACAGCTGGAGGAGGAACAGCATGTTGTCATGGAGCCAGCGTTGAGTGGCGTTGCCATGGCCCCTCAGGGTTTAAAGAGGAAGGCAGAGACTCCATTAGGTTCATCCCCCGAGCCTGGACAGATTATGCAAGAGGAGCCCAGTGCTAAAGTGTTGGTGAAAAGCAGAGTGAGTAATCAGCCCTGATTGTGCTCCTGTTACAATAACACCAACATACTGTACAAATAAAGCAGCCTATTAATGTGAATGTGCGTATATATTCAATGGCAGATGTTCTAAAGACAAAGCTCAATGGCTTATTTCTAAAAAAAATTGCCCGCTCCTTTAAATGTTAAGGGAAAATATACTTTCTGGGTATTTGAGAATTTATAGTTTTGTATGTTTACTTGTACTGATGTTTTCCACCTTGTGTCAGTTCCCAACCCAGGAGGAGGAAGACATTGATATGGACACAGTTCATGACAGCCAGGCGTTCATCTATCACCATCTAAATATGCTGGAAAGACCTTCAACTCCAGGTGAGACAATAACACACACCTATCAGAACCATTAAATGATCATTTCTGTATAGTCAAATATGTTATGCTTCATTTGTTGAGACAAATTACTGTTTCTTTGTGAAGTTTTATTACAGTTTTAGAGCTTCGGCTCTGTCATTCTTACTCACCTTAACAACATGTGATTTACCCGTTGAGAGGTGCAAGCTTTAGATTAAACTATATGAACATCAATGTATGACATCAATTTCTTTAATAGTAAGGACACCTGGATTAGGACTTGTTCTCTTCATCTACACATGTGATGGCAATTATCATTGTCAAATAGGGGTTCTTTTTTGTGAACTGTAGTTAATCTCTGCTGTTTTACTCACGGTACTGCTTACTGTGCCGTTTTTAAACACTCACTTCATTGCTCTAGGGCTGACAAAAACAGTCCTGCTCCAAACTCTTGCAGTTGGTTGAGCCAATCTGATGTCTGGCCACTCAAACAAATCAAGACCTCATTCCACCCTTTCAATATTTTCCGCTTTGAGGAATTTTGCTGAAAATTGCAGTTCATGAAAATTTCCAGTTCATTGCTATAGGACAAAGCTAGCCTGTCCTACTCAGTAGAGCGTCTGAGTCCTCTCCATGCTTGAAAGCCACTGATGTTGTCTTATCTCCTCACAGGTAAAGAACCATCTTCAGTGGAGCAGGCTATATTGTCCATGCCGGGAACACCCATGCCCATATTGAGCAAAGAGAACGTGTCCTCCAAACATGGAGATCATCACCACCATGAGCACAAGAAGAAGAAGAAGAAGAAACACAAACACAAGCATAAACACAAACACAAGCATGAGAGTAAAGACAGAGATTCCCATGCCTTCAGTACCAGCCCTGCCAGCGGCCGCTCCATTCGTTCGCCATCTCTGTCTGACTGAAGACACATTTTAAGCATATTTTGGATAGTTGTACTTAATTTTTTTTTTAGTTTATTCTGTTTTACCCAATAAACTTCAAAGACTGGATTTTGTTAGTATCTGATACACAGTAGTTAACGTGTCCCAGCTACTCAAAATACACTGTGGTCATCATATTGAATAGTTTGCCTATAAATCGAAATTATGTCATTATGTACTCCTGCTTATATTGTTCAGGCCCTGTGTGCTTTTTTTATAGTTTTGCCGTACAGTAGCGGTTTAAGGTGACCAGGGTTCATCAAGCTCCAAAAAACATCAACATTAAAATACAACTGTAAAACTGGCACTTTTTTTTATAAAAGTGGCATAACATTATTTTAAAGATCTACTGTTGTGTGTTACATACAGGTTTGAGACAACAGGAAAGTGAGTAAATAACCAAATAACAAAGTTTTATTATTGGGTGAATTATTTCAAGAAATGCTGCTCAATTTCTTGTTTATAAGTTCATCTGTTCTGTAGAGCAGCTTTAGGAAGCCCCTTATTCACCCCATCTATGTAATGGCCCAACATGCTGTCTGTGAGAAGGTTTGTTCTGTGGTATCGTCTGACCGAGCGTAAAGGTGCCCAGTTTGTGGCCACTGAACAGCACAAATAAAGATTTACTCTCTCACCACCCAGAACCACTGAGGTTTAGCCCCACCACTGTCTCTCAAGGTAAATGTCAACATTCAGCAAGTACTTTTATAAGGAAACTTTTCTCCCTGTAAGCTCTAAGGTCTACTAACCGCTTATAATCTTTCCAGTGGTGTTTTATTAGCCAGAGAACTGCGAAGGGTCAATTTAATCTTATAAATTTATTTGGTCACTGAACTGTTGCTTTAAAATAGTACTGTAATTTTAGCCTCAAACCTTGTCATCAGTTTTGCTTTTATGGTTATACCCTCAGCTTGCTTTTAACGTTTCATTGTTTATAATTCAGTATTGCAATGGTTACAATACATTTTCTTGTTTAATAACATGCTTTTTTATATAAATCCATAAAGAGACTTTGTTGCAAATAAACTTTGTGTAATTGTGATCTTGTTGCTGATGATGCAGATTTTTCAATGGTAAAAGAGCATCAGTATGAGCTTCAGTGAATAACAGAAATGTTTGTCATAATCAGACTGATGTTTAATGTTAGCTAAATGAGCTAATTTAATGTCATAAAATTGACAAATCATGATAATTGTAAATTGTTCTTTTGCACTATGAGAAAGAACATGGGGGTCTGTCAGTGACGTGAGTTCATGTTTCCTGGTGTGTATTGGCTGAAGGTAAAGTAAATACTTAGATTTGCATGTGGGTGTAGAGTGCTGGGGTTCGAGTGCTCAGTGTCGCAGTGAGTCAGGGACAGCGCACTACTGTACATCAACCATGATGAAGCTAAAATGGGTACGGTAAGATAATATTACACATAATGCAATTATCAGTAACGGTTTTATTTTGCTTTTATACCGGGCTCTGAGACTTTAGTGGGTGTTTAATTGCATTTTGTGATTTTGGTTAAAACATCTATATTGACCGTGAAACATTACCATAAACAATAATTTAAAGCGTCTTTCAATCTGCAAATGGAGATCTTTATCTCTACGATTGAAAATGTGTTTATTTGTAGCAGCGGAAGATGTTATTTCGTGGTCATTGCACATAAATTCATATGACTTAAAAATAATTTTCCTTTATAGTTTGCGGTTTCTCGTCAATCTGTTTTTGTCGTACTAATATGATACTAAGATATTATGTAATATTAATGTTGAAACCTCAGTGGTAATGCAGAAACAAATGACGCGCGATATTTGATATTTTCAAAAAGTTGCAACGCTGTTTGTCTGCAATGTGTTTAAAGGGCATCGCTATAGGATCATCTGAAGTGAATTTTGCATGCTTTATGTCTTCCTCTGTTTGTAGGTATTCTCTGTTATGTGTTTTCTGTCGTGGTCCGGCGTCTCTGATTCATATGTGGTGAAGCGGTCAGGCAGAGTAAGGACATCCGATGTGTCTCTCTCGGGATGTAAGTTTTTACACTTTATGAACTCATCAACATTTGCTCATATCTGATTCGTTAAATCCTACTCTGGTGTGAATTATTGATACCAATACTTGTTTAACCAAGAACTTCTTTAATTTACTGCTTTATTCAGCTTAAAGTTTTTGGTCGTTGTAAACTTAATAGCCTACTTTATAAGAAACTCAAAATTAAAATCTTTTATTTCCATCATGACCAACATTGATCAAAAGTTTAGCATTTCAAATGTAACCGACAGTAATTACAGTTGCTATGGGTTAATTACAGAGTTGCTATGGGTCTTTTTATATTTACACTACTTTGCCAAAAGTATATGGACAGTTTGTAAAAGCCTTTTTCTGATCCAGCATGACAATGTCTCTATGGACAAAGGATGATCCATATAGAAATATTTCCTGGTGAGGAAGAACTTGACTGGCTGCTCAAAGCCCAGCAACATTAAACGCCATTGGGATAAATCGGAAAGCCAACATGGGTCACTGACCTCACTGATGCTGTTGTGTCTGAATGGGAGCAAATCTCTGCAACCATGTTCCAACATATAGTAGAAACCTATTCCATAAGAAAGTGTTTTATGGAATAAAACTTTGTTAAAAAATTAAATGCTGGGTATTTGGGTATTTGCCCACATACTTTTGGCAATTTTGTGTATTTGCATACTGAATTGTGATTGGTCTTTCATTCTTGCAACTATTTAATTACTTATAGTGGGCTTTACACTGCAAAGCCAAAGAACTTAAAGCCTTAATTTATGTAAACACCTGAACACTTTTCTTTCTCTGGCTTGCAAGCATTCTCATTTCCTTTAGTAATGATGGAAAATGTAATGCATAATTTATCTGCTTGTATATGCAACATTTTATATTATATTTGTCTCTGACTTTATGATGTTAAACATGTCCTGGGCAAATGTATGTATATGATAATAGAGGTTCCACTGTAGTTTCCTCAGAGTTAGTTTTGTAGCGTGTCTTGGAAAGCAGCTCTGTGTTTTCGGTCCGTTTATGTACCCAAGACCATTTCAACTTATGCCATTCTAAACATGTCAAAAACGTGTTTCTACTGCCTAGTTTATATAATTTAGCTGAATAAAAGGAAGTCATTTGACTTCATTTGATCCAGCCTTCAGTGATTCATTGTTTATGCAACGATTTCATAATGTAACTTAAATGTAATAACATTATTTGTTAGTTTTATGTTTTTATGTTCTTATAACAATAAAGTTACCTGATTTTATATGAAATGTGCTGGCCAGTTCATGTAAGCTAGTAGTAATAAGCATGAAACAGCAGCTGTCTGTTGCTCTCTCAGCTGGTGATTGGCCCGCTGATGGAAATTAGGGGAATATTTACTTTGCTCAACCCTATGTCAATATTAAGATGTGCTGAGAATGTTTCTGCTCATTGCCCCATATTTTAAATCTTACAGGTGTATATAATTGAACAGAAAATTGGTGCATGCTTCAAAACAAAACACTTGCACAGTACAAATTTAACCAATAGGCATCTCAAACCTTGTGACGAACATCTTCGTCATTGTTTTTTTTGTGCTTGCTTTTTGAAGTTTTGTAGTTTGGTGTGGTTTTGCAACTTTACAAACATCTGTGTAACACTCTGTGTCTTCTGTATGTTTTTTTATTCCCGCTTTCGCTTCTTATCTCCCTCCCTAAAGTTCTAGCCGACCTCCCTTTCAGCAGCCTGTCAGGTTCCTGCAAAAACAGGTGCTTTGAACTAGTGGAAGCTGAAGCGCCAAACTGTCGCTGTGACAACCTGTGTAAAACATACAACAAGTGTTGCTCAGACTTCGAAGAGCACTGCTTGAAAACAGGCAAGGGCAGATTTCTCTTACATGATTTGCAACAGCTTCTTTAAATTGGATTGAAAGGAGTTAATTTGTTGTAAGACGAGTGGTTTCATAATGTTTTCTCTATGTCCTCAGAGGGGGGGTTTGAGTGCAGTAAAGATCGCTGTGGTGAGACTCGTAATGAGCAACATGCCTGTCACTGCTCAGAGGACTGCATGTCCCGAGGAGACTGCTGCACCAACTACAGATCTCTCTGCAAAGGTAGGAGGCTTTTGGAGGGGATCTGTTAACTAAAAACACAAAAATGACATGTGTTTTATTTTAACAATACAGCTGCAAATAATTAGCAAAATCCAGTGATCGCAGGAAGCAAAGAAGTAGATGAAATGCGGTCACTGATTGGATAACAGTGCCACAAACTCTCATTGCAAGGTGTAAAGTTTTTTGGTATTGTAACAGCTGCTCTCTGTTCATTTTACAAAAGCTCATAAAATGGATTTTTTGAATGACAATATGTACATAAAACAAAATGCAATTAGATACAGAATGTAAACAAGCCTTGTATTTCATTTTAGCCAAAACAACCCAAGCCTGATTTGAGATAAAAGGGCAAATTTTTTTGGGACATGTTTAAGTGTAAGGTGGGGATGGGTGTGAAACTAAAAGTACTGATGAAGACATTGTGTGTCAAGTGTGTTTGCATGTGTGACCAATCACCTGGTGCTTTATTGATGCACTTCCTTTCTGTGTTAGGGGATGTTCCCTGGCTGCAGGAAGAGTGTGAGGAGATTAAAAACCATGAGTGTCCTGCTGGGTGAGAGATTCCTGTGACAAACATCACACCATGAGCCACCCATCCATCCCACCTTTTATATTTAATGCTGAGTCCACAACATCCATATCTCAGCTCACAGTTAGACTTTACATACCAGAGGAGAGGGAAATATTTATTTATTTGATGCTGTGAAGTCCTGAATTATGGCAAACACAGAGTCCAGAGATGGATGCTGGGCCCTGGCATGACCACACACCTTTGTTTTTTGCATTACAATTAGCGTTAATGCATGCACGTTAAACACCCCATGAAATGAGTGTAGTGTTCTTTCCTGTTTTAATGTATTTCCATTTGAAACAAGTGGCAGGAAATGTTGAAAGGCAAAAATATGTATACATCTTTAAAGTAGTTATCAATATTTTTGCCATTTTTTCATGGCCATTTTTTCAGAAGAGAAGAGATTTTAGGAATTTAAGGAGCAAATACTGTAAACAAACTAATAGACAACACTAAAGCTAATAGACTAAAATGCAACACAAATGTGTGATATTTTGAGCGTAATTCCTAAGAAAGGCTTGATATGCTATGATAAAAAAAAAGCAAAAGACTTCCTGTTCAATACATTTTTTCATTTGGCAGACGCTTTTATCCAAAGCAACTTATTGTATACGTTTTGTATACGGCAATGTATACGTTTTTTTTCTTTTATCAGCATTTGCATTCCCTGGGATCAAACCCACAACCTTTGCGTTGCTAACGCAATGCTACCAGTTGAGCTACAGGAAGTCACATACAAAATAAAGATATGTTTTAGAGGCAAATGCCAGTATCATTGTGTTCAGAACTGGTGTGGTAATGCTTCTGTTTTTAGGTTTGTTCGGCCCCCTGTCATCTTACTGTCTATTGACGGCTTTCGTGCCTCTTTCATGAAGAGAGGAAACACAGTGATTCCAAACATCGAAAAACTACGTAAGACCTGCTTGTCATCTCATAAAAATAACCAAATTGACTATATAAATATGTAAATTTGTCATGTCTCTTACAGGATCATGTGGAACCCATGCACCATACATGAGACCTGTGTACCCCACCAAAACCTACCCAAACTTATATACAATCACAACAGTATGTAACATTCAAGAACATAACTTTCTGTAGTTTTTTGTGTAATAACATAATAATGTTTCTCTTGCCTTTCATGTGTTTTTTAAGCCCTAATCATTCACTTTTTGCTGTAGGGGCTTTACCCTGAGTCACATGGAATTGTTGGTAACTCCATGCATGACCCTGTTTTTGAGGCCAACTTTAACTTCCGTGGGAAAGAAAAGCTGAACCATCGATGGTGGGGAGGACAGCCTGTGAGTCGCTAATCCATTTCTTTGTTGAAAAGAAATTTGTTGAAAAGTTCTTTTTTGTAAAATGTGAAACTTAAACAATATCAAAAAAGCACAATATGACACCGTCAGACCTGTTGCATTGTGTCTTAACACACCATATTTACATATACAGTATGTGCAAATATATTAAAACAAGTGTCTGTCAAATCATTACAGTCATTTGTGGTGTCACCATTTAAAACAGTGCACCATGATTTTGACGAGATTATAAGAGAATATTGAGAACTAGCATCTAACTTGCACTGTTTTCTCACCGCAACCAGTGGAATATTGCGATACTATGAAATGTGTACATCACATCAATGCCTTTTTTAGACTCATGAAGTTGAGGAGGGGGTGTCTCCAACACATCTGTCAGCTATTAGCCCAGCAGCTGGTCTCCATTCTCAGTTTTCACTGAACTTTATTTCTTCTGGCTGATGCCAGATCCCACTGACTGAGCTGTGATGGTAAATGAGGCAATCGACAGTAAAGACATCACAGATGTAGTTTTGTCACTGCAGTTTGACAAGTTCTGCCAAACACTTGCGAAAATTGCCCAACACAGAGACTGATTGTCTCTCATTTATGAATTGTACTTCTGTTCGCCAAACTTTCTTTCTGTCTGGTGACCTGATGCATGAAACAAGAGACAGATTATTCTTATCAACATAAAGAAGGCAAAGCTAATTTTCCACTGAATGTACAGTAGTACAATGCATGTATTCTCTGACAACTCTTTATTTTTCTTATGTAGATCTGGATCACTGCAGTGAAACAGGGAGTAAAGGCTGGAACTTTTTTCTGGCCTGTGTAAGTCAACATAAACCAAACTCATATGTCATTGTCTTTTTAAGGCTGTTGATAATTCTCATTCTCTAACTGCTGATTCATCACAACACTTGACATCAGCATTCATTAGTGGCATCAGTTCCCTGGCAACCACCCACAACACTCTAGCAACACCCTCACAACCGCATAACTGTGTTAAACCACCTTAGCAACTGCATGACAACGCTCTGGGAACACCCACAACACATTTGCACTGATGTTGTGACTTTTGCCCAGGCAGGTACCAATCACATTTTCACCACAAAATGTAAAATCTAGTTATCTTTAAAGTTACATTAATGAAAAAGGCACTTCAGGAAAAAATTACATAATAATTGCACCAAGTTAGATTTCAGGCAAGAGAGGAAATGAAGTACTTGTTCTGATGTTCTTTCAGGCAAATCCTGGGCTTGTCTGGACCATATGGCTTAAAATACAAAGGTCCCCTCATCCGCACTCACAGAGGGCCTTCAGATTGCATTTTTCACTCAGGCACATAAATAGACAGCTTGGGCTGTTTTGCTAACAATTTGTGAGAAAGGGCCCTTATTTAGAGAAAGCAACCAAGACTACATTGCGAGCTCAGTGGAAATGCAAAGTGGCTTGAACTTACGTCCTTTGCTCTAAGTGCCAGAGGAAATTAAATTGGACATTCTTATCTAAGCGCAGAGCTTTAGGGGGCCTGATGCTAGTGTATAGATTTACATCAGGTTAATATAACTGAGTAGATAGGTAAATAAAGGTATTAGTGTTGGGGAATGGGTTTCCTGTAGAGATTGACTCAGATAATCCTGTTTTTGTCCCCTGATACTCTGTATAAACACATACTGTATAGACAGTCCTGACCCCATATGTACGTTTGTGCTCTATAGACCTTGAATTCAAAGGTTTATTGCATTAACTGGCCAGTTCTTTTAAAATATGTCATCTGTTCACACTTTAAATGGACCAGAATCTGACCAAAGAATGTCAAAATTGTTGTACATGTTTTAGTAAGGTTGAAATGACAATAATGTTCACTTTGCACTTTGACAAACATCATATATAAAACATGTTATGTCTACGCTGCATTTACACTGTTGTGTGGGTTGTTCATAGTGTGATTCCATTGGAAAGGAGAGTTCTGACCATGTTACAATGGCTTCACCTACCTGATGCAGAAAGGTCTGTACATTCCTGACAGTTATATTTTAGTGAACT
>JAZGTK010011171.1:0-15829 GCA_036877625.1 Ambastaia sidthimunki | reverse complement strand
CCTTTTAGAGTTTTAGTAATCTTACCTACAGTGCACTATGATTGGTCCAGCATGGGCTGGGTTGACAGTCTTAACCTTCTTAAGGAACTTAAGCATGCCAATAGGAGATAGGGGCACGCCAAAATCAGGCCAGCTGGTGAAGTGCAGCTGAGTGACCAACCTCGGAGGTCGGCAGCCATCAGCAGCGTGCTGCAAAACCAGACAGTTCTCATTCCAACAGATCCCAGTTCACATTCAAAACACTTACAGCATAACCAATTTAATAGTGTTAAAAAGACATACATATATATATATATATATATATATATACATATATATATGTATATGTAAAGTGTAGAGTATATCGCTACCTTAGAATTATAAGGTTCTATCTGCGTTTTGACCAGCGTTTTTGTTTTTCAAATTAAACACCCAAAATGTATTTTTTTTAAGATAATGCACCTTTAATAGTGTCAATAAGTTATATTAGAGTAAGAATATGTCAATAACTCAATTTTGACAAAAATGTCAGATAGAACCATATAATTCTAAGGTAGCGAAACATATAATATATATAGTATAGTAGAGATATATATAGTAGAGCATCTGATTGCTGTGTAATGAGCACTCACATGCTGCACACAGAACTTCCTGATTGTGTAGTCCACCAAGACTGCGACATCTTCCACTGCCACCCTCACACAGCCGTAGATCCAGCAGCCCTGCTCAGGCCAGTACTGAAAGCACTTTTCCTGCAGGTCAAACATTCACATTAATGCATCTGGCAGACACTTTTATCAAAGCAGCTTACAGTGCAAATCATATTCTACTAAGTGCATTGGGTATAGCTGCATTTTAGTTAACCCTAATATTTAATTACTACAAGCCACTATGAGGGTTTCAGCATAGACTGTTTAATATAGGTTTCTGAATAAACCTTTATGACATCAAACCTATCCCGTGTGTGACTGTATGATGTTTTCTCTTGCCTCTTTTCTCTCTCTTGTGTTTGTCAACATGACTATGGTGCAAGATTTCTGCTCCCAAACCATCCTCCAGAAATCCCCCGCCGTCTCTGGTTTTGGACCTGTGTTGGAATGCAAGCAGGGATGAAACATATGTTAAACTAAAGATTACAGAAAAGATTGATTCAACTTTTTTTCAGATGGGAATAGAAACAAAACAACGTATGCTTACGCTTACCTTGAGCTGCAATAAATTTGTTTTTTTCTCTGTAACCCTAGTGGAAAAATATGACATCTAAGCAATTCATTGAATTTTGCTGGTTTTGAAAGGCATGCATTATCTGAGGAGTAATTTAATGGTGTTCTGTAGGGACATTAGTATTCTATAGGGTACTTCTGTATAGTATAGGGTAATTCAGTATACTAGGTTGGGACGACGTAAATGGTTTATCTTCAACACATTATTACAATAGGAGTGACAATGCCTCACACTGTATTAAACAACATATTGGGGTATAAATTAAACCTTTCTACTTCATATTTTTAAAAGCATCAAAAGGAGAACTTACATCAATGTAAGAGGCATTTATGTAATCTGAGCCCATATATCCATCTATGTGTGACAGCAGCACTCTGGAGTGATCATCTGTATAGAAAATAAACATTTTACTAAACAATTTTACCCCTTACAAATTCTTTACAATTCATTAGTTTTAAAACAAAAACCCTTTAAGGTTTAAAGGGACAGTTCAATTTTTTATTATTATTATTTACTCACCCTTTTAAACCCAAATTATTATTTTTTTCTGCAGAACATGAAAAGATAAATGTTAAAAACTGACAGCCTCAGTCACCATTCACTTTTATTACATCCTTTTCTATATGTGAAAATAAATGGTGACTGAGGCAGAGTCTGTATTTTGCCAGAAATCTTTTGTGTACCTTAAATGATAAAGTCATACTAAATTGGAGCAACATGAGTTAATAATAATGTAATTTTAATTTTTGGGCGAACTATCCCTTTTAAAGACACAATACAGGCTGTTCCACAATGTTTGCAGATGTGTGTGTGAGAGTGTGGAGAATATTTACAGGGCAGAATATTGGGGTATCTATTCTTTTCTCTGTTCTCCTCTCTGCTTGCTTCTTCAAAGGTTCCACAGCCAAAACCGCAAGGCAAAGACTACAAAAGACCAGCAGCAGTAGAAAGAAGCCATTCAAGAGTATTGGGTATCAAAACCAAGTGAGTGAACGTGTGGAGAATGGTGGGAGATTTATGTTTGTTTAAGATCCTACGTTAAATTCCTCTCGAAAGAGTTTCCCATCATCTGCCAGGCGTAGGCGAAACTCTTCCTCCAGCGAGTCCAGAGGGATGGGAAAATAACGTCTTGATGGAGAGGGTGATCTGGGGAGAAGCACCAACGTTTGCTCTAAGAGAGAGAAGTGAGGGTAAAAGGGAGACATTCTCGTAACTAAAAAAGTGTCCTCACCTATTCCAAAAATACAAAACATAAACTCAATAAAACTAGACCAAATGTCAACTTAAATGATTAGAAGTAAACTTACCTTGATCTTCCAAAAAGCCATTTGGCATCTTCTTGTCAACTGAGGTGACAAGATCTTTCCTTTGTTCTCGAAACCTAAGACATTTTGGGATATACAAAAAACACTTACAAATAATTGTTTAAAATGCACACCGAAATCTGAAGTTCTTTCTCATGGGAGACTGTTTGTTTTTCTGATTCCTCAGAACAGCTGGGAGAAAATGACCCGCTAACACACCATCACAACAATTTTTACATTCACTACACATGCAGCTGCTAGGTGTGTGTGTGTGTGTGTGTGTGTGTGTGTGTGTGTGTGTGTGTTACCTCAAAAGGTAGGCAATGAAGAGAAGAAAGATGATGAGCAGGGCAGAGGTGATGATTCCTGAGGCTAAGACATGTGAGCTCTGAGATGCTGGAGACTCTGAACAGAGAGAAAGCAACACAATGGAACTGAGTGAGATAAGTTTCTCCACAGGCTTATCAGCAGGCCCAGATGGAATCTGCAGACTTTATTGTGTAACATATCTGCATTTAAATCTGTATTGGATTTAACAGGGTAAAATGTGTTAAATGGAGCTGACAGTACTACACTCTTATTAATGGTTAAACACATTATCATCAGAGTTTAATATTCAGATAGACTTGTCACACTGTCACTATCATATATGATTATTTAAGTTGATTTTTAGTTTTGTCTATTTATTAAGTTAGTAACATTAACCTTTATGTTAACACAGGGTCTACTCTGGTGGTGGTGGGTTGTTCTGTGAAAATCTAAAGAATCTGCAGGTTCTGTGTGGGTTTTCTTATCAATCTTTTGAGAGGTATATGGAGAAAATATACCTGTGGTCAGATTTCCATGGGAGGAACTGTTTGAAATGAAAGCTGACGAAACTAGAAACAGGACCATCATGTCTACATGTGAGGAGAGAAAACAACAAACAACTGAGAATGTAGAGATAATAAATTTACAAAGAACTGACAGTAACTTTGCTAAGATGAAAATAAGTCAAATTAAAATGTACAATTTAGAGCAAAAGCTTTGAGAAATCTCTGAAGAACTGATGTTGACTCAAATGTGAAAAGGTTAATTTAACCCATGTTAAAACCATCACTCTTGTTTTCATACCATTCAGTAAG
Source organism: Ambastaia sidthimunki (assembly GCA_036877625.1). NCBI lineage: Eukaryota > Metazoa > Chordata > Actinopteri > Cypriniformes > Botiidae > Ambastaia > Ambastaia sidthimunki. The sequence continues at coordinate 12,198 of JAZGTK010011171.1, read as the reverse complement.
AATCTTCCCTCTACAAGAACAAACCTAAAATTATGTTCAATTATTGGTCCAGAGAGTACAGTTCTCTGGAGATGTAGCATCCACCGCACACAACCAGAAGCAGCTGAGAAACGTTTAAAGTAGAACAATGTTTCAGTCACCCCAGATTGCCATTTCTGATATTAATCCTCTCAAACACTGGAGTGGAAAATCTACCTGCCACCAATTGTTCATAAACTCTTTCTATAGATATTAAAGAAGAAAACACTCACAAATATGAAGTGTCTCACTTCCAGTTAGCTTCTTTGTCCACAGCTTTTAAGAGAGGTGACATTACTTATGATACTTTCTAGAAGGTCTTGGAGTGTCATGATACCTGTGAAGGCACTTCTGTCCTTCAACAATATATAAGAGCAGGTTTTATCATTTTCCTGTCTTGATGGGCTATCCTTGGACAGCCACTACCTAGAACAATAGAACAAGACAGAAGGATACATAAAAAACAAAAGAGTTATTTTTGAAAACCTCATAAAATGTGTAGAACATGAAGACAGAGAGGAAGTGGAAAGGAAACAGTTTGAATCTTGCATTGTGCAAGGTGACTGGTCACCAGAAAATCTCCTTGAGAAGAACCATTATTACACTCTTTACAATAAAGGTGCTGACATGGTTCTTTGCAGCGATGAGAACCATTTTAGGTTCCCAAACCTTTCAGACAAAACACCTTAAAAGTACCATTTCTATCTTACCAAAATACAGCATTTTTTACAGTCTGTAGGACCTTTTTGAACTACTACAAAAACATTCTACATACTACAGAAACATTCTGTGAATGTTAAAGGTTCTTTACCGAACTATACATCCAGACAAAGGCCCTTTTAGGAACCGGTATTTTTAAGAGTTAGTACAGTATTGCAGAACCTCTATTCTGTAGTCAAGCTTGGTAAACCTTATACATAGACTTTAGACAGAGTGTTTCTCTCTATCATACTGTATGCAGCATTGAATTTCAGTGCAGTGGTCTCTGCAGATAAATTTGTAATTCATATCACAGCAACACTTCCTGTCACTCGCCTTTGAAGAAAAATCACTGATGTTAGCTTGATAAATTGTTATCTGAGATTAAGAGTTCAAGTACAACATATAAACACATACTGTATACAACTTGGTCAATGACTGTAGGTCATGTCAGGACACTCAGCTGGTCACATGGATGTCAAATCAAGACAGTTGTCAATTAAAATCAAAACCTTGTTAATTGAGCTCTAACAGCAATTAAAGTCAAATAGAGATTCAATGTAATTTATGATTATTATGACTTATAATATTAGTCTATATGGTGTTCATTATATTAGGACATATAGAATCTGATTATAGTCAATACTTTAGCACATCCATTCATTTTACCTTTAGTTTTAATTATTTTGGTCTGCCTTTATTTTTATTTAGCCAAATAGATAATAGAATTTGAATAAATTGTACAAAAGATTTTTAACAAAGCAACTGCACTACACAACATCATATTCAGAATGTGTTAATGTGTAAAATGGCTTTCATACATACAAACTTTCATGACAAAAACATGCATTCAGCTCCAAATAAAACAGTCACAGGAAGACGGAACAGCACGTACTGACACTACATAAAACAAACAGCTTCTTAAGCTGCAAACCTGATCTGATTGTCAATAAGACACATTGTGACCTTGAGAAATACTGCTGGGTGCTGCACATCACTCGTATGTAAATTAAATGCGTATGATTGGTGCTTGAAAAGCTTGAATAAAAAAATACTATGGGATGTCACTGCTTTTTATACCAATAGAAAATGAATAAACGTTTGGCCTCTAAAAGAAGCAATAGGCTCATACATTTTCCAGAACATTTCAATACAAAACAGGAAGAGATTTTAGCTTTCAGATCCAATAGGCTTCCTGTGTTAATTGTGTGTTTTAGGTCTACAGGCAGGATGTTGCCTCCCATTAGTCCATGTAACTGATTGTTTATAGTCAATTAAGAGAAGTATCCATTCAATACATACCAAAACAGAACCACATTTCAAGAGTGTTTACACTTTAGGGTATACCAGTTACCATTTCCTATACACACCAATAACTTCTCAGTATATTACTGTTAACTCCAGTATTGTAAGCAAAGCTTATTATAGCATCTAAGAACAGGAACTGCAAAAAACACTTCAACATAGTCCCGCCCCACAATTGCCATTGGTTGTATTTGTTTCTAAACCAGAGATTTTTCATGGAAAAACTGCATTTTATCATGATAAAATCCTACTGCTTAAAATGATCCTGGGCATATCCTAGCTCAAGTTTATTCCAGTTTACTGTATGTCTTTGTTAACTGATGAATGTTATGAGTAGGGTTTATTTGTATTTTAACAGGCATATGTTAACTTGTAAAGATAACTAATGGTGGAATGATTATACATAATGAAAAGCAAGGTCTGTGTGTAATAAAAAGCCTAGCTTCTAATTTTATTAAGTGCCTATGTGCATTATCGTCCTATGAATTACTATATATATTATCTCTCTAAAATACACTTAATCTTTACAGCTGTGGCTTACCAGATCAGAAACTAAAAACTTGTCACTAAACTGATGTTGACCGGACATTTAAAATATTTATTGAATCATTAGAAACAAATCGATTTGTAACAACCTAACATTGTACCCATAAAACTGAATGCCCTAAAATTAGATTAAATCAATGAGAAGCCTAAAAAATAAAATGACTTTAGTGGAGAAGATCAGATGCATTTGTTTCTTGTAAAATCTCTACTAAACCTCTTGTGCTCTAAAGTTACATTATGGAATAACATAAATTCTTTGAAACAAGAACTGAATCAGATTCCATTATACCTTTAAATCCCTGATCTGCTGTTTCAGTTAGTGACATTTTTGCCTTGTGGAGTATAGGAGTCTTAAACTGAAAGTGCTTACCAACATCTTAAACTTTCAAATTAGAATGCTGTGAATAAATAATTATGAAATTAATAACCATTTAGTGCAAGTTGCTTTATTTCCGCCAGCTGTGCTCTCTCTAGCAGAAACAAGGTCAGGTCACACCATTGTCATACATAATGCATAACCTTCAGAAAAATGCATCTGTAAGATATGCTAATATTGCTTAATCCATTTCCTGACACGTTTATTCATAGTAATAATGGGATTATGCTTTGGAATGCATTTGAGTCCTAAACAGCTTTGGTTTAATCTCTGGAAGATGGATGGAAAACGTTTATTCGAAACCTGTTGTTTGATGTGTCTGAGTACGGTTAAAACCATTAAACTCTTCTACAGTGTAAATCTCCAGGAACGTGATATTAAAGTAAACCTGTACAGTTGTTACAATACAGAGCTGCTGTATTTTGTACTTGAACTGGCTCTTAATGTTTGTTGCTGTAACCCTAAAGTCAGGGTTATTTAGTCAAAATGAATAAAAATGTATGAATCGCCTGAATAAAAAAACTAAAGATAAAAATGTATATGCAATAAAGAATGTAGATGTAACCACAATTTTACATTATAAAAGTTAGCGTAGTATTACTGTACAGCATTATTGACAGCTGAATCAAGACTGAAGCATAACATCACTTGCCAGCACGCCTCGTCAGTGCCTCATCCTAAGGCCAAAATCTATCGGTCTATTTATCCATGTCACATCCACAGACACAAGGGCATGAAAATTACTTTACGCACGATCTATGTTCCCTTGATGCATATAATACTAACACATATATAAGGTCGGCTGTTTTATCCATGTGATAGATGTTGATCCATATAATGCAATGCACCACAAGAGCGCTCCTGTAGTGTAATTTTAATATAAAGACAACTACCTACTTAGGCAGCATGTTTAGCATCTTGGGCGCATGTTGAATATATTGTCATGATCGATGCGCTCCGTGTCACATAAATTAAAAGCTTGCTGCGCATACATGAAAATGCTGTCTAGGCAGGCAGCTCACGAGGTTTGAAGACGCATCCATTGGCTTCTGTTTTTCATAAGCACACCGCCAGAATTTTGCAGTTTTTTAACCCATAGTATTTGCCTTCTGTCAAAATTAAGACAATTTAACACGCAGCCCAACAACCATTCGTGAAATCTCATGTTTACACGTTGACGTAAATATGCAACATGGGGGATGCTGACCTACTGATTCAGATCACGGACCTAAGCCAGCTAAAAATTCCCTTACCGAAGACGTTTCTAATGCACGCTTTGGTACCACTGTGTTTAGAAACACTAAAAACGATCGAGTAAAAATTTCAAGGGAATGGTTTTACAAATTTCAGCATTGCACTATTACCTGTGTGATGTCCCAGTCCATGTGAAGTCAGCGTGAAATCCAGCCTGCAGTATGAGGATGTTGTGCAGAATGGTGCCTGCGGTGTAGTCCCACCTCTACAAGCGCCGACGCGCCGCCGGTGCGTCACTCACGTTACGAGAAGCTCTTGCACGTTTCAAGAGAATTTCCAGTCTATCTACTGAACATTGCAGAGGCAGTGTTATTATTTAAAAATAATTAATATGATTATAACATCATATCAACATCATATAACATCAAAATCTTAATTGTAGCCGTATTTTTGCAGAAAATGGAACAGAACCAATTAACCGAAATACTACTGTCTGAATAAATGAATGCATGAATCCATTAAATTCATTTTAAGTATTAATTACCATATATGACTGTGCCATAAGTGAGAAGATCATTTTGACTGAATTATGATTAGAAAAACATTGATCCTGTTCGTCTGGTCTAGGTTTGTGGGTTTGTGTTGTACCAGCTTGAGCAGTTATAACGCATGCAATGTTGTGCGTATTACCACAACAGCGATCTGCAGTCCTTTTGGCACTGCTAATGTGATCTGTGGATACTTAGTCCTGTTTGTTTCACTACACATTCACTAATGTAACCCTAGCTTTGTTTTCCCATGCACAGTGGCATAATAAATTAAACTATTTAAACACAGGGCCTCTCAACTTTTGTCACAAAGCCCTTCTTAGCCCTTCTTCCTAGTGAAGGGGGTCTCCAAATAGAGTTTAGCTCCAACCCTAATCAAGCACACGTGAATGTCTAAATTGGTACTGCTAGAAACACCCAGGCAGGTGTGTTGGAGTAGTTTGGAGATCTGTGGACCTCCAGGAACATGGTTTGTATTGGAGACCCCTGCTTTAGTGAGAAGACATTACCTCCGCTCCACTAGGTGTCGCCGCATGTCTCTCCCAATCCAAAACAACAAGAAGAAGACGCGAAACTGTCAACAGGAGTTAGTTTACGGTTCAGACTTAATGTGAACTTTTCCTGGTGGTAAGTTTTGAAGTTACCAATATCAACTGTAATAGTTTACGCGTGGAGAAAGCTCGCTAACTTGGAAACCTACTCATCCATATAGTGTTGTTTTGTGCCATTGGGCTTTATTGTTTAGCCAAACTAAAGAACTATGTCACCGCCTTGCTTTCAGAAATAAAAAGATGCACATGGATGTTTGACAGTAATTCTCCTCTGTGTTATCCTGTAGTTGTGCAAAGGCCACATATGAAACAAATAAAAGCTTACTTTCAAAATCCTACATCTTTACAAACATACTTAATATGGTCAAGCCAACAGTATATTGCTTATATAGGAAATATGCTCTAGTTCTGCTTATTTAGGGCGTGGTTAATATGATTAATATTAGCTTGCTGGCTAGTTCACCACACAAATGAGTTCCAATGAGTTTCATGCTCTCTGCACCTTGATATTTGCAGTATTGTGAGAGATCAGTATGAAGTAGTTTTTATCAGATTGTCAGCTTGATTCAATACAACAAATCAAGAATACTTTAGCTGTATTATTCTGACCAATTAATGCATTTACTTATGTTTCATTGTTAAAAATTATATGCCCTTTATTTGCCTAGATTTTCATTAGTGGAAACACAGATCCAAAGGGGATCATGGCCACAGACCCACCTCCGCTGCCCTTGAGGGAATTCTGCCCTCTTTACTATCTACTCAATGCCATTCCAGCTAAAGTCCAGAGAGGCTTCCGTTCTGTCCTTGTTTACCTGACTGCTCTGGACAGCAACTCTGATTATATAGCAGTTGGCAGCAGTATTGGCATGCTGTATCTGTACTGCAGGAGAGTAAGGCAGATGAATAAATACAATTTAGAGGTAAGATAACATGCTTCCTCACTCTTCTGCACTTACAGAACTGATCTGTTTTGGTTAGACATTGTTTTTCATAATATTTATGTTATCATCTGTTTTCTAAGGGGAAATGTGAGGCCGTCACTGCAGTGAAGTTGCTAAGCTGCTTCGATGATCTTGTGGCTGTTGGGACGGCGTCGGGTCGAGTTGCTTTCTTTCAGCTTGTGTCACCATTGCCTGGTAGAAATAAACAGGTACTACAACTACATCTCTGAATACAGAATTTAAATATTGTTTTAAATATGCGGCTTTAAAGTTGGATGAGACATTCAGTATTTTCTACAAAAATATATAATTGTATATTATAGTTTGAAAACAAACAATGATGCTTGGAAAACATCAGTATTGTATAAAGTACAATGTGACTTTAGTTTGACAATGTTTTTAAGTAGCTGTTTTTTGTTCACAAAATGTAAATCTTATTGCAGATGTGTAACTGATTTGATAAATGGACATGTTGTCTTCTGTTTTATGTCCTTGTCGCAGCTAAGAAGGTTTGATGTGGTGGGGCTGCACAAAAGCACAGTTACAGCCTTAGCATGGAGCGCTAATGGCATGAAGCTCTTTTCTGGTGATGATAAGGGAAAGGTTGTCTACTCTGCTGTGGACCTGGACCAGGTAGGAAATTCTCTTTAGGTATCTTGGATTTTGCCTGATACTAACCTCAGCATTAGACAATAATCTAAACATTAATGTCCCTCCCAAACTGTTAGTCTTACTCTTCATCATTTTGTAATATCCTTGGATGAGCAATATATATTTTAAAAGACAAAAGGTGTGGTAGGAGTCATGTTATTTTTGCAATTCCATTTGATGCCACAGAAATGACATACTTTACCTTTAAAAAGAAAGTGAAAGTGTAGGAAACACATGACACAAAGTGTGGCTTACACATGACATCACATGCAGTTAATCATATAAAAGTCAACAATACCATAATACCAATTTCAGGATTACACTAGAACAGAACAGTTTTTACATTTAGGAGGGTAGACTAATGGCTTTGTGTGCATTTCTTGCAGGGAGTGTGTAACCCAGTGGTCCTTTTTGAGGAGCCTTCAGCAATAGTTCAGTTGGAGTATAGCCAGAAGGTACTTCTAGTTTCAACCCATCAGCGTTCGCTGTTCTTCTACACGCAAAAACAGTCACATCAGCAGCTGGGTACTAAACCACGAAAAAGGTACAACACTCAATCCATGTTTGTTGCAGTGGTATTCAAATTTTCCTTCTATTACTTCATTACTTGTTGGTTCAAGCTACAGCTTCTTATCCCTCTTCTGTTGTTATTTGTCTTAAAGCAATGGCAAGTTTGGTGCCTGCTTCCAGCCAGCATTGTGCAAGCAGAGCGATCTGGTGGTCTATGCAGCCAGGCCGGGGTTGCGTCTGTGGAGGGCGGATGTGCGAGGACGTGTGGGGGAAACTCACGTCCTGAAGCCACTTTTTAATCAGGAGGTCCCAAAGTTTGAGCTGTTTCCAAGTCCAGGCCCCACCAGTGGATACAAACCTTCAGAAAGACAGCTGGGATTGGTCAGCTGTTTCCTAAAGGAGGGCTGGGTGCTCAGCTGGAATGAATATAGCGTTTATGTGGTAGATTGTACCAACCAGGTATAAATGCACACTTTATATCAGGACATTAAGTAAGTCCACAATAGATTTGAGTGTTTTTAAACTGTTAATCAGCACCATAATTGATATATACACTGAATGTTGTCAATGACAAGGTAATTTTGTGCTGTTGTTATCTCATTCAAAGGTTATTATTGGAGGTTTGGAAAGCAGTGGGGATATTGTGTCTGTGTCATGCACTGAGAATGAAATCTTTATTCTGAAAGGCGATCGGGACATTTTGCGGATCTCAAATAGCCCTGAGGGATTGGTTTCTAACCGTGAGTTGCAAAACGGATGCAGCAGTACTCCATCAGCAGTACTCAGATATTATGGGATAGGAGAAAGCTTGTTTTGCCATTTGCACTGTAATAATTGCTGTTTTTTTTTAGTCATGAAGCGTTTCTTGCTGTGTGGATCTTTCTGTCTTTTCTTTTTTTCTCTTTTGTTTTCTCCTTCTGTGCAGCTTTACAAACATTACATTTATATTTCAAGCAGAAACATTCTTTCACAATTGTCTTACATTTGACCTCCAGTGACCTCACTTTGTGATTTGGACACTTAGGTCAAACTTAAAAATGTATTTCAGCGTACAAGATAGAGAAATATAAAACCACATGGCATCTACAAAAAATGCTAAATATTGTCTTAGAACTGATCACTTTTCTCAATTTAGCAATTACAATATCAAATTTTGGGTGGATTTTAGTATCAGTGTAGTATTAACTTCAAATGTTTAAACTTGTTTAATTTTGTATAGTATATATACTGTATTGCCTTAATAAAATAAGTTTGGTTTGATGTTTTCTTATATAATGCAAATAATTCATTAACTTTTAGTTGTCAAGACACTTTTTAATATCTTACTCATCTTGTCTTGTACTTGATCGCTTTCTGTCTTAGTTTTAGACCACTCCTACTCCACCTCCCCTCTTTCTACACCCACTATTTTGCTGCCCCCTAATGGTGCAGAGGAGACAGCTCAGCCAATCAGAACCATGCCCATCGTTACAGAACAGGAGACTCAAGCCAGTCCTAGCTCTGAGGAGGTGCACAAGGGGGTTGAGGAGTCAGAAGAGGTTCAGAAAGAGCAGCACCAGTTCAGTCAAGGGGTTGAGGCTTCCGAGGTGGTGGAGGACGTGGGGGAAGTGCAGCGGGCCAGCTTAGGTACAATGGAGTGCCACAGTCGCAGCAGCTCCATCACCTCATGGGACAGCACACCAGGCATGTCCACCACCACAGAGGCCTCCACTTCAGAACTCTGCTCCAGCCGATATAGCACCATCACCCAAGAAGACTTCCAGCAGGAGCTGGTGGTAAAGGCTGTCAAGCTTAAAAAGAAGGGAAAGAGGAGAAGACATGGTAAGAAACATTTTATAGACTATAGATTAGGTTCATAGATTACAGCAATAATAGCAGATAATGATAGATTTAAAAATGGAGTGTCACCACTGGGATATGTTGAGATGCCCTCAAGGGTGACCTTGACTTTTAGCCTCCATAAAACAGTCAGAAAGGTAAAACAGCTCTTCTTCAGGTGTGATTATGGAATACCAATGTTTCATAATCCTGTCATTTCCAGATAAATGAAATGAAGTCCCACCCTATATTTCTCCTTTAAGAATGGTAAAGATTCTGTTTCACTTCACAGTGACACAATGCTCTTTTTTCCATCCTCTAGAGAGCGAGAACCGTGTTAATGAGCGCAGCAGCTGGTCGGAGAGCATGCCCAGTCAGGGCGGCACAGGCAGCGATGCTCCCAACACACCCATGAGCGAACCTCCCTCTGATCGCACCAGCCTCCTGTGTAGCAGCCTGGACCTCCACAGTGTAGACTCACCCGACCAGGAGGCTTCCATTTATGGAGAAACCCACTGTTCCAATGCCTTCCCAGTTAAGAGCCCATCAGAACCCTCACAAAACCACATACAAGAGCCTAATCAAGGTCCAGTTAACCAAACCGCAGACACCCACTCATCTTGTCCTACATCACTCTCCCTACCAAACATGGAGTGTCAAGCATACAGTGAAAATGTGGAGGTTGCAGCCACCCCTGACGTGGACATGCTCCTGGAATGCACCTTCTCGTACATGCAGGCAGCTGATGAACAGGACGTTCTAGGGGAGGACATGGAGAAGATTGTTCCACTGGAGGATTCAGAGCAGAAATCCACAGAGATTGTACATGGGGACTTTAACTTGGACTTATCTTACGATCCTATTAGACCTTTGGGTTACTCCCCAGAACCCGAGCCAACGCTCTCTAGTGACGATGAGGACATCTACGCCCATGTGCCTTCCAGCAGTAGTCTGGGTGAAGGATTAAATGCTTTGAGTCTGCAGGGCTTGTCGGCTAAGCAGAATGAAGAAGATGAGATGCAGCTCCTCARAGCTGACCAGGTTAGAGAGCTGACCAACTTCTCACTTAAGAATGATGCTTCAGGAGTGAGAGTGATGAGAGAAGTTAATTCAAACTATTACCTTTAGCTTTTGTATAATAAGTATACAAGTAATAAAAATAATAATAGTAATAACATGTAATAGACAAGTAGTATTGTGATTTAATAGAAGAAATTACTATTAAACCCTAGAACATTGTATTGATGCCTTAAATTAGCTCTTATTGTGTATGTATTTGTCTTTGTTTGAAGTTGGCTGAAAGCTGGATGGGCTACAGTGGGCCTGGCTGTGGTATTCTCAGTCTAGTTGTGACAGACAGGTTTATATGGTGTCTGGACTTTAAAGGAAGCCTTTACTGCAGTGGACTCCCAAACGGTAGCTTGAGCTGGCAGAAGTTTGAGGAAAATGTCCACCAGGTGGCTCTGTCTCAGTCAGGTAAGGAGACGATTGGCCTACAGGTTTGCATTAAATAAACATACACCTGCCTATTAAATAAACAGTAGTCAATGGACTAAATCTAATTCTGGAATATCAGCATTCAAAAAACCTTTTTAATCTGATGTTTTCTTTAATCTTGGATGTAAAAATGTTAAGATTTTTATGTAGCAATATGGTCACATACTTAAAAGCTGTAGCTGATGATGCTTTATCTAAACTGAAACTTTGTAAATTAAAACATGACATTTAAAAATGTTTTGATTCAATGTCACTAATGGCTCCTAGGCTCATTGCTTTGGAAGGTGGAGCAAAAAACCATGACTGCCTATGCCTGTGGGAAAGTCACCATCAAGGGAAAGAGACACTGGTACAAAGCCCTGGATGACACAGCTTTTGTGGCACTTGGTGATGATACAGCATGGATCATTCGCACCAATGGAGACCTATTTATACAAACTGGTGTGAGAGAATTCCCATTTTTTGTTGTCTTCACAATATGATGACAGATTTCTTCTTAAAGCTGTAGTTCACTCAAAAACTCGAATTCTTGTTCTAAAACCTGTATGACTTTTTCTTCCATGGAACACAAAAGAAACCAGATTGTTTTGCCAGATTGTATGGCAAAAACAGCAGCGTCAACATTATACTGTTTATAACTTCTGTATTCCATGGAAGAAAGTAAGTCATGCAGGGTTGGTGATAACATGAGAGTAATTTCATGACAGAATTATTATGGGTAATCTGCAGTAAATAATAACTACAAAAAGCTCAGAATTTTAAAGTTATATTTTTTATGTTGATTTTAAATGTTGTTTTCTTCTGCTGGTAGAAATAACTAAGAAACGCTGTTGTTTCACTTTTATTTACCACTAGATGGTGCTATAAGTGCTGATAAATAACTCAAATCCCTTGCAAAAACAAAAACCAATGACAAAATATGTAGCTATTATTTATATAGCATTTGTATGTCCAATGTTACACCAGGTGCTTCTGGGTTTTGTCAGAGATTTCTTTGCTCTTAATGGAGTGTAACTTTGAGTTGAACTCTGCTTTGGCTCTTACATAATAGCGATGCGCATCAGAGAGAAGAACTAACCTCATGCTAGCTGTACGAGTTACCTCACAGCTCTGTTAAGACCTTAGCATCCTGTTATGACCTCATCAAATGACCTCATTCTGTCATAGAGCTCATCAAACAATCATTTTAAAGCAGTTATACAGTATCTGTAAATATGTGAAAGTACTGCCACCTCTCAATAACCACTTTCAGATTTCATCAGAAATTTTAAGCAGCAAGGCTGGTTTCATTCAGAAGTATGAGTAAAAGCAGCTGGTGTGTTCAGGGCTGAGTGTGGACAGGCCGTGTGCGCGGTCGGTGAAGGTGGACTGCCCGTGTCTCATGGCACAGATGGCAGCACGTGGCAGTGTGGTGTGGGCACTGAGCGAGCAGAGGGGTGTGTTCTACAGAGAGGGGCTTAGCAGCTACTGCACAGAGGGTGAGCACTGGAAGTATGACACCATCAGGTATGTCTGTCATCACCATTTTCCATGACCAGATT
>JAZGTK010011170.1:0-15831 GCA_036877625.1 Ambastaia sidthimunki | reverse complement strand
CAGATTCCTACTCTTATTGTGAAACAACTCTTGGCTTGTAGAGTTCTTAATAATTAAGTTTTCCCTTTCATGTTTGTTGCTTTTTCTTCCATCCAAACTATAAATTTAACATGGGAGAGTGTTCACACTGATGACAAAGGCGTACTGACCAAATACCTTTAACACAGTTTCTTTCTTCATTGCAACGGACATCAACTCCCTCATAGTTGACCCTTTTAAGCAAATTTACAAATTTAAGCATTTCTTGTGGAAGCGCTGATACTGTTTTTTAATGCATGTGCATTCTGTGCTTAACATCCATTTTACTCTATGTGTTATGCAAGTCAGGTAACTGCGAAAACACCCACAAAATTAATGTTTGCGCTGTGCAGTTCCTGAAGAATTTTGCAGGGATATATTGGAGAATTCAGCAGACTACCACAGTTGAGTATATTTTGTTGTACAGCATTGTACAACATCGTAGTGTCTGTATCAACCCAACAATGTTATTTTTTAAATGGTTTAACATCAGCATTATTCATAACATCACTTTCTGTTTTTGCATGCCCCTCGCTAATTGTTTTGGCTTCACGCTCCAAGTTTGTCTGTTTTCTTTATGATGGAAAACATTCCACAAAGTTCCCAGGAAGATTTTTCATAGGCACATCTGCAGTCAGGTGCAGGTTTTCCCAGTCACTGCTCACCCTGACCTCTCGTTTCCAGCGGCTGATGGGAGGGAGAGGCCAGCGATGTGGCCTGTGATTTTTATGAAGTGATTTAACACTCGGCGACCATGCTGGAAGCTTGTTAAGGGCGTGCTGGAGTTACGCAGGGGAATTGAGAGGCCTCTCTTACCTGCTGCTTTATTGGATGGATCAGTTACAGGGCTGTTCTATTCAGTGAGTGTGTGACGGCTGTTAAAGTTCATTCACTGCAGACGGTTTGTGATTTTGAGGGCTTGGAGAGGTGATTGAGCAGGGTACATCTTACTTTTTCTTTCTCTGCATTCCCTGTCCCCTGGCTGTGATTCCCTGATGGAATGCCGATGAGAGGTCTGGAGGAATGCCAGCCGGAACCAATGGAGAAAACATCAACAATAGAACTATGTTTAGAATGGCCTTGTCTAGATTTGGTGGAATCATAATGTGATCCAGAATAAGGTTTGTTGAGTGCCCTGAAAATAGCTGTCAGTGGAAATCAAATTTTATTTATTAAATGGGACCCATAGAATGTATGTTATTAATTTGAGCATGCGTTAAACCTTGCAATTAATATAGAATGTACAGTTTTTACTGTTGCATGAACCTGTACCTAAGCGAACCACATTATCTTGTGGATCAGTCTTTCCTCAGTATTATTAATTACTTTTTACCATTGGGTGAGAATTTGACTTTTTTTATTATAATTCCTCTCAAGTAACTCTTGTATAGGTTTTAAACCTGTTTTTTTGTACCTTCACCTCACCATGCAGCACCATCCAGTCCAGAGAAAGGAATGTACTAGCTTACGGACATCCGCACTTCTGCTAAGTGACTTTAAAAGAATCAGTCAGGGACTTCCTGTTTTATTTTGTCTTCAAACAACCCATCACTCTTTTATACCAAACACTCCTGGAGTCAGATTTCAGATGCCAGCGCATTCCTCGAGTGTTTACATGGATTCCAAAATAGATCTTGTGAATCATGTGTTACATTCTGGAAGACTTTAGTTTGGCAAGGCGTGAATTCAATATATACTGTACTAGAAAGTGTACAGTGTGTCAGTGGCTTGCAGGGTACGCTGTGATACATCGTTGTTGTTGAGTTTTGTCCTGTTTACACCTGCTTGTGGTTGCAGCATTCCCCAGACTTTCTGTTTCTGTTAAGTGAAAACCTGCTGTTGACAGGAGAGATGATGTTTTCTTGCCATGGCTTGTTGTGGGTGCGGGGGCCCTCCGAAGCTGGTTCAAAGCTATTCGCTTGGCTTCAATGGCTGTTCCTATTGTTGGTCCATATCAAAGGCACAGTCTGCTTATTTGAACAGGTGACTCCCATTAAATCAGATGACCTGGCTGGCTGTTTTCCAGCAGTGCTGCCGTGGCTTTGCAGAACTCGTCTAGTCGGAACGCTAATACCTGCTGATCTCAATGCCAGGTTGCAGATTGAATAATTGCTGTGCTGTGGCGCTTTGCGTGTCTCCTGAGTAATTGGTATGGGAGAAGCGGGGGATGCTGCTCCCTGAACACTCGTGGAGGTCAGGATTTCATTTGTCCACTTCCTGTGGGCTTGTCCAATCTGGACGCCTGACTTCACTTTTAATGAAAGCCGTCTACACTCAAACCCCTGGTTATTTTCTTCGGCGCTATCGGTATGCTGTTATGGCACTTTACAGGTTTTGTGCCTGAGAACATGGTTTGGAAAAGATTGTTTCTTCACGTGTGGGATTTGTGCCCTTGATCAGCTGTAAGATGATATGAAAATGTTCCATGCATTTTTCATGACAAGTGACTTTTAGTATACTATAATGTGCTAAGTAGTGTGTGCTGATATAATGGCTTTTTCCTTTTTGTTTTTGCTTTATCTTCAGCAAGGAACGGAGGGCTTCTGGAAGTCTGTAGCGCACTATGTGCCCCGGGAAGCCACAGAGATACGGATCCTCAACCCTTACTTCATACAGGAGGCTGCCTTCCAGTTTATTGGCCTTCCACAGAACAATGGCCTCATGGGTAAAGGGGTAAGTATATTGTTCATTCATGACACAACATCCTTTTTAGAGTGCAGAGTTTTCAGAACGCTTTAAAGTTTACATTTAAACACACTGACTGTAAGAGAATTTGACCGTACTATAGCCAGGAGTCTTTCATAGGATTTTGTGAACTGCTCAGCTTTATTGAACCAAAATGACAGGCAATGCCTTAAGTCAATTTTATGTAAATAGGGGTCACAGGAAGCCTTAGGCACGTGTTTCCTCAATTAGCCTGTAATTACCATAAAGATCACCATAGGTCAAAGGCAGCATGACTAATCCAATGGGTGGAGAAAGCCTATGCCATTTATTTTGCCCAGTCCTTGACAACTCTGTTTTAAAAACCTTTAGAATAGGAAACTCAATTGACAGCCCTAGTTTAATCATGTTAATTACATGATTACATGCAGATATAATATTTTTTTTCCGACAAGCCATGGAAGAAAGGAATTAAAAGACTGACAGAATAAAGAATTTAAATAGTTGTAAAAATAGACGTTTATCACTGGCCTGTGGTCTAGAGCAATGTAATTTGCAATTAAACAATATGTTAGGGAGCTGTAGGTAGACTAGGTAAGGTAGACTTAGTGGCTGTTCACACAGGATATGTGCTTGTTTTTCAACTGCTTTCAATGAAGTGGCTTTGCAACATGCAATGTGTTAAATTTAGCTATTATGTTGACTTTTAGAATAGGACTGTCAAAGCAGTCCTCTATATGTAACCCTAGCAGAGTTGAATCAGATACACAAAACTGTCAGTATCAATCACAAAGGCGGTTAAACATGGAAGTTGACATTTCCAAAATTCCACCAGTAAAATGCATCATGAATGTTCTGGACAAGCATCTCAAAATTTGTTATGTGTTCTTTCACCATGCTCAGAAGACCCCCGCCCCATTAGCAAACACAAATTTTATTCAGACCTAGCTAGGGCGTGCCGTAGCCAATGGGGAGAACTCAGAATCATAGACCTACAGTGCTATCATAAAAGAAGTGTGTGTGACATGGCTCAGACCTCAAACAGGCTTTAACAAAGAGTACTTTCCTACTAGGAACTCATAAACAAGACGCACCACCTTTCTCTTACATCACAGGAAGTTTAACTTTACAAAGTTGAAAGGAATTTGCCAGTCATTTAGTGCATTCAGAACGTCAGAAATGATGCCTTCGCAGGGCACTTGGAACGAAAAGAAATCATAGTCATGTTGTAGGGTTGTTCCAAACAGAGCTGCGAAAGAGACCGTTTGAAAAAGTGTGTTCAAAACAACCATTATTTGTGCCCTACATCCTTCAACCTTTCCGAAAGCTCTTAAGGAAACATCAGTTTTTGATGGAACCAAGCTTAAGCTCTTTATAACATAAGTAGAGACAGGGGTCTATGTGTGAGCTTGACCACCTTCTGAAAACTCAGACCTCCTTTGAATTGTGCAACATGTGCTGTGCACGTGGAGCAGAGCCCAGGCCTCTGAGGTTTGTGTAGGTAGGGGGGCAGCGCAGGAGGGAAGCTGTCCCACACGGTACTGATCAAGGTGGGATACACTTTGACACATCTTTCCCCTTTGAGCGTTCCTAACACCCACCTGCTTAGTGCTGAGTACACTGGCCCAATCTTCCTGCTAATTGTGTATGTGTGTTAGCGATCCATACCCCAGGCCACTGCAAGCTAATGATTTAGAATGGTTGACTCCCTCAGGGGGAGGAGGAAGTGAAGGTCTGCCTCTTGAAATTGGTGAGTCAGGAGTTGGGGGTCTATTTAAGCTAATTGTTAATCACAGACAGCTCAAGATTAGTTAACAAATATGGGCCAGAACAAAGCCAGGACTCATTTAGCCACATGCAGACTTGGGAGCAGTCATCTAATTCCAAAGGAAGATCTGGATGTTAAATATATTTATATATAATATAAAGTATAGCACAGCAAGCGTTTTCTATTTGTTTTTGGTTTGGGGTTAATGTTTGATGGGCAGTATTTATTGGATACACTTTTTGACCACTTGGGTTTTATGCTCTGTTAAACATGAAAATGGTTATATTTCCTTGTTTTTAATCAGTCGTACTAATGAATTAAGTTAGGAGTTTGTTTAGAGCACTACTAGGTGTTAAACTCATCACGCACGTTGCTGCCACAGAAATTAATTAATCGTGTGGTTTGTTAAGAGATGTGTGCTATTATCTTGGCAATAACACTTACTGTGTTCACCTGATGAGTGAAAAAACTCCCACTGATTTGAGCGACAGAAATCATGTCTAGGGAATGTCAGGGGCTCTTTTGAATTGGGTCAGGAAGCAACAGCCTACACCACCATAGCAACCACCTAATGATGTCCTAGCAACCATACAGAATACACTAGCAATTCATTGAGTCAGCTTAGCAACTGCTAAGCAACACCCTGAAGCTGTGGCTGCAACTTTTGTATAGTCAGACACCACTTAGACTGTTAGATCGAAGAAAACAAAAAGCAACTAATGGTACAATAACAAATTGCTTTATTTTCTCAACCAGAGAACTTAAGTGATGCTGAACTTAACACTCTTTTCCACAGAACATTCCAACACTGGGCACCGTCGCTATAACGATGGCCTTGCATAATTGTGATGAGGTCGCTGTTGCTGGATTTGGCTATGACATGAACACCCCTCAGGCACCCTTGCACTACTACGAAACAGTCAAAATGTCTGCCATAAAAGAGGTAGGAGGTTTATATGTTTGTTATATTGTAAAAATTGCAACATTTGAAGTTTTTTTTTTTTGCAAGTTTGAGGTTTAATGGAAAAATAGCTTTAAGTGGAATAAGCAATTGTTTGATAATTTCATAGTTTTTTGTTGCTTAATTGATGTCTGTTTATTTGTTCAATTTATGGAAAATTACAATTATGATGCCATTGATAGAATTAAGGTTTTTTTTTTCGGACCAGTCCTCATAAAGATAACGTTGTTGTTATGTTTTTAAAATTCCTTTCTGCCCACATTTACCATGGCTGTAAAAGCTCTCTCATAAAACTGAGCAGTTAACGCACTGTTAGCTCCTGACTGCTCTGGCACTCGTCTCTGTCAAATCACAGTCAGACACCATTCATGCAGAACACAGTCACTTCCTACTAACTGTATTCTGTCCATCTTAATCTTGTGCACTGTTTAAAGTTGGCTTAAACAAATGGTACTTGAGATGTTGGACTTGTACATCAAGCGGTTTGCATGTACTATAAAAGTTTAGGCTATTTGTCTTTGTAGATTTTGACAGGAGTACACAGTCTTCATCCTGATTGTAATTTGAAGGATTCTTTTATATTTATTTATTTGGCAGATGCTTTTATCCAAAGCAACTTACAGTGTATTCAAGGTATACATTTGATCAGTATTTGTGTTCCCTGGGAATCGAACCCACAACCTTTGCGTTGCTAACACAAAGCTCTACCAGTTAAGCTACAGGAACACACAAATTCCTGTAGCTCCTGCAATTTCTGCATTAATTGCAACAGCAATTCCAAGAGTACATTAACTCTGCCTTTCAGGGGTGAATTCCAAGATTAAGGTTATAGGTTGTTTTACCAGCATATTGTAGAGACATGACAGTTTTACATTTAAGGTTTTCCAAATGTTTCTGACAAAATTGTTATGCAAGCTACTTAAGCATCCCTCCAATGTCAATAAAAGCCAATGCTGCAAAAAAAATAATTTTAAGGATGTTTGCTAGTCAGAGGGTTGCTTGGTAATTCAGTAGTTAAAACAGTTCAGAAGCTAGATGAAATGCAATAGGATTAAACAATTCAGTGGTCTTATTATTAACCTAGCATGGTCACAGTGTTCATGTCAGGATGCTCAATAATGTTCAACCACAAATTAAGCCACTTCTGCTAAGAATATTTTACACTTGGTCAAAAGTTTAGAATCACTTATTCATTATTAATATTTCCTCTATATTTTTGAATAGTGGAAAACTTGTTAAAACTTTCAGATAACATAACGGTAGTTGAAATTGTTGTGACTAAATAAAATTCCAAATAAATTTCCTTTAATAGCAAATTTAATGCTATTTTTTTTAACATTGCCTAGGAGCAGCAAATTGCCATTGTAAGGCACCTCTACAAAATTTACAGTTTTTGTATCTATTTAACCTCACCATTTCTCATCTTTCCCCTCCAGTCTGAGAGTTTCTCATAGTACAGACACATAAGGAAGAGATTGTTTCAGGTCTTCTATCCCTAAGGCAGTTGGCGTGAGGACACTCTTAACCCAGCATTCAATTTGGCCTATGCCCTTTCCTTTCTTATGGGGACTGAAATCTTATTCTTGGATCTGTTGGGCTTTTTATGAATGTGATTCTTCACATGAGCTGAACGGGCTAAAGCAGACAGCCCAGAGACTCCGACGAAAGCCTTGGCCCAGTATCGCGGCCCCACCAGGCTCTGAACCTTCTGTCAGGGGCAGCTGTGGAGTCCACCCATTTGGACAGTGATCCTCTCACAGGAACCCAAAGCTTTTGTTTCATCCAGGATTATCAGGCCTGTAGCTCCTCTCTTGTGGGGTTCAGCGAGTCAGTTAACTTGGGTCTGAAAATCACATAGAAGAAAAACAATCTAGTGAAGGAAAGCTGGAAAAGATGGTTTTCACAGGAGTTCTCTGATCTCAGACCACACTCCAATTGCTCTTGTGTCAGTGCTCACTGTTATTGTTGAGTAAAAGATACTAGTAGATTTGAAGCACAGTGGATGTAAGAATTAGCTTCGCTTATAGTGTGTTAGTGGTAGGAGGTTTTAGTCATTTTTTCTGCTTGAGTACTCAATAATATACATAAATCACCAGAGTACTGGGGTGGTCTCAGAGTGTCTTTTTAATGTGCCTGCAGATCCTGTGGCCTTGTTTCTGTCTGAACCCACTGTTTCTTCAGGGCTTTCTAGAGCTTTGACTTTCCTACAGACGGAATGTTACTGTAGTACAGTATTGACACAATACTGCTTTGATAAATCAGGCAGCAAAAGGCCATCAAAAATGATGCCATACCAATCACGTAATTAAACACAGGTTCCTGTTTTAAATTGTTTGTGTAAAGTTGTTACTTAATTTTATTACATTTTGAACTTCAAAGTTTGCATAATCACTGCTGTCGCTGTCATCATAGTCACTGCTGTCGCTTCCATGTACTTTAAACCATCGTTGTGGTGGGATTGACAAACAACTAGAAGGAACTATGATAGTGATTTACAGGTTCTTACTGGAAAATCAACAGATGTGGATCTGGGCTGAGCAGCATGCAACTACATCCTGGAATAAACTCCTGGATCTTCTGTGACTTCTTGCTGAAAAATGTTATTTGGGCTGATTCAATTAGGAATGACACTCATCTCTTTGTCTTCCACAGTCATGGACTCACAACATCTCAAAAGAAAAGGAGTTTCTCCACAAGTTGGTCAAGGCCAACGTCATCACAGACTTGACGAATGGTATTTGAACCTTCCAAGGTGGGTGCCTTTCCTAGAGGACTAGACAATAAAGAGTCCTGGAAAACCCAAGATGAGGACCAGGGAATTCTGAGGAGCATAATTTCAGAGTTGGAAGCGATGCCTCAGTTGATATGCACATGTGCCTTTAACCGACAGGCTTCCTCTGAGCGGGACATTGAAAGGTGAATGTCTCAGGAGACAAAAGAAGACAGAATGAAAATATCAATGATTTTGAGGTGACAAACAAAAACAGTGCTTGAGGAACGCGTCGCAACATTAACTGATTGTGCCAAATGTACCTCTATAGGGGGAGAAGGCCCCCCTCCTGCCTGAATGTATTAACGGTGTAAATATCAAAGATTTTTACAGTGCATTTTAATGAACTGCTATGACACTTGGGGTTCTGCCTTCATGTGTTTTTTCGTCCAGGTCATATCCTGCCCCTGTGTCTGGAAGGCCAAAGGCAGGTTTTTAATTCAGCTCTTCTTCTGAACACAAGAGTCTCTTTATCTCCTGAATGTGGGGTTATTATGTTACAGCTTCTTTTGTGCAGGAAAGGGGCACATCTATAAGTTATTTATTTTGGAACAAAGTTAAAGGCCTTTATTTCTTTCGCAGATTTCTTGCTCTTCCAAAACAACACTTGTATTATAAATACTGACCACAGTTAGATACTGAGTACCTTTTCAGATCAAAACAATCAGCTCCCAAAATCACCTGACTGCCATGCTGTATTCTGCCTCTGTATTTTCAAAAGCAGCAGTTTAAGAGTTACACCAAGGAGAAAAATGTTTACCTCTGTTTCACTTTTTTTCTTTTTTTAATGAATTGTTAGCAAGGTCAAGTTTTGTTTCTAAAGGTTTTTTGCACATTTTTGTAGGTTTAAGTAATTTTAAAGAGTACTTGTTTTAGTGCTTTATAGTTTCATTGCTATGAGCTTTCAAAGGAAAAGCTGCAACACTGCCCGACTCAGTCGTAGGCAGGATACTGGAAACATATCATTGCACTAGCCATGTCTTTTTGTTTTTTTAGGTTCAACACGTTACATTACATAACAGATGTTTACCACACTCATTTAGGTACTCAGCTCATTAGACCCCGAAACAGGAAGCAGCCATCATCCTGGCTGAAAATCAAAGACAAAAATATCCATGAAAGATCCACATAGAATTATCTATTTATACTGTGCAGTATATCACCAATCAGCATTATTTTGATGAACATTGGAATTAGACAGAAATGAGGAAGTGTTATTGTTTCTTTTTATTAATATATATATATTTTAAGTTGTAATAAAATAAATGTATTGGCCAGTTTGGCCAATACAAATGTATTTGGCCATCTTTGTCTTTCTCTGCTGAGTTAAGGTCTCTGAAAATCATGTCAAAGGTATGTAAATGTATTTTAAAGCCTTATTTATTATTTAGCTTGGTTCTTTAATTTGGTTCAATTCTTTATTGTATTACAATGTTTAATTTTTGTTCATGCTGAGAGCAATCATGAGGATAGATGGATATGAACTGAAAGATGAGTCGAGCATAATCGTGTTTAAATTTTGCTTTAATAAACTTTAATCATTTAACACACTAGAGTTAGTGTTTGACTAGTTAAAACAAAAGCCATAGTTTTTATCCTATTTCAATGCATTCATTGTGTGTGTGTGTTACAATCATTCATGAAAGATACAGTGATTAAACCTGTCTGTTTATGACTTTAGAACGTATAGGAGGAATGTGTGTAATATGTATATATATATATATATATATATATTCACTGATTGAACACAGCAGTGATAATGAGTTGATAATGATTTGTAGTTTGTTTCAATGCATTCATCGTGTATGTATGCGTGTGCACGCAATTGACCACAATTTTGTGTTTCAAAGCCATAAACACAAGGGATTAATCACTGTATCATCTGAGTATGCTGACATGTGTCTTTGGTGGATGATGTTGAGGTGGGATTTTCCAGGGGAGAAAATGATGTCCAGAATTTAACAGAGCATCCTGAAGCAGCTGCTCTTAGTGACCTGCTGTCAAAACCACAGCCAGATCACCAGTCAATCAAGACATATGCAATGTTGTCTAACCATCACACTTGTTTTTGAGAGCTTAGTACTGAAAACAAAAGTTTGACGCCACTGAAGAAATAAGTGAATCTCGAAACATTTAAGGGGTATGACTTGAGTGTTGGCTTTAAAATGACAAAAAAAAGCTACCTGGGTCCTGTACTGGCTAGCAGGGTAAGTTTAGGATTAGTTTGTGCCAAACCTAGGTTTTATTATAGTAGAAATGTAGTACCATGTTTATAGTGGAATGACAAACTACAAAAATCATGGTTAAACTATGGTTATTATAGTAAGACTATGGTAAATTTATTACTGTGTATTACTTTGTGCTGTTATACAATTTTATGTTTTATTTAATTATATGCATGTTTATTTCCAGAGAAATATACGGAACTCGCAGAAGACAGTTAATGAGCTGCTTCATGGTACCAACAAAACCTAATTGCATTGGTTTGGTTTTGTCAGCCCAACTAATTGGGCATGTTGTGAAAAATCATCTTTACTGAGTTAATGTGCTTTTTAGCTAACAACAGATCCAGCAGGACCTTCTAATAAAATAACTAGCAGATGGGGGAATTCATTTAAATCAGTTTTTCCTCACTCAACCCGCAGAGAGGAGTGTGTGAAAGTGAAAAGAAGGAAAATATTGCTTTATTTTTTTCCTCTGTTTCTCTATTTCTTTCAATGCTCAAGTTGAATTTTGACAGGGATCTCATTTCATTTGAGTGGCTCTGGAAGACCCTTTCTAACAGTGGGAGACGCATAGATGGACCTGAGACAGGAAGAGCACAGCAGTACAGCTGCTGGATGTTATAACTGTATTCTGATAGGGTGACACTCAGGCCCTTTAAAGTGACTGCGGTAATGTATGTCCTGCTATAAATATAGTCCAGTAATATAACCTTCCACGTTTTGACATCAAAACTCCATCTCCCCATATTTTGACTATTCTGCTTGAGCTGTTTTAACAGTCCCTTTGCAACCACAAAGCCTTGAATATAATAATACATGCTTGCACACTTTATCCTGGGATTTACAAATGCGGTTCAATAGCTTGCTAATAGCCACACTGGAGAAAACACTACCATCATTTTATAGTGTGTTTGTGTTGACAAACTTACATTCAGCTATTTTGCATTAAACGGAGAGGTAAGAGAAGCCCATAAATGGTCTTCTTTAAATCAACCACAAAACGTCCCACTGTTCTGTGATTACATTGACTGAAGGGTCTGTTCCTTTAACGTGACACGTGAGAACTTTGCCTGTCAGTCTGGAACTGCTCAGCTTGAACATGTTCAGAGTCAGGAGAACACTACTTAAAGTTATAGTGACCTCTTTCTAAACAGCACCACATTTCCTAATTATCATGCTGTGGTCTTGTATGCAATTCTCAAATGACTTATTGCCTTTTTAATAAAAATTGTGAAAGGAAAATGAAAATTCAGGTCTTCATTTACTCACTCAGCCTGCATGATCTTTTCTTTTGTGAATGACAAATGGAGAAATTTTAAAGAACGTACTGGTCGTTTTTCCACACAGTAAATTGGAGACTGGGGGGTTTCAAGATTAATAAAGGACCAGATCTTCTGAAAGCAAGTTTTCTGATGTCATATGATACTGTAGCTTTTTTAGATTTAGATTTTTTAAATGTAAGATTGTTATTCACTGAAAATCTTCATTTACTTCTAAGCTCTCCTTAATGTATTCTTAACTTCAAAAGAAAGGAAGCAATGTCTAATCAATGAAGAATGGCTCTGATTCTCAATTAAACTCGCACCTTGAATTTATACAGACAAATTATATGATAAGCGTACATACATTTTATGGTTGTATGCTCTTGTATGATAGTGTGAAGTTATACAGACCACTTTCATGATATGTTGTTTTTTAAAGCCTGAAGCTTCCATTGAAATTGCATGGAAAATCAACAGCCAGTACATTCTGCAAAATTCTTTTGTGTTTCATTTAAGGACAAAAGGTTTCATGATTTTGGAACAACATGATGGTGAGGTTTAATTTTGGGGTAGACTATTCCTTTAAATCTCAGAGTTTGTTAAATTCCACAGTCTAACGGTCTTTGCAGTGATTAGGAATAAAAGCAAAGTTATGAGTTTGTCTGTATCCATTAAGCGAGTGAAAGCGAGGAGATAATAATCTGGACATAAACCAAGGCACCTGTGAAAGTCTTTAAACTTCACATCTGGAGTCATGTTTCCTTCTAGCATGATTGTGAGAATTAGCTAAATAACTTGGGATAAACATGACAGTAATTTAAAAGATAACCAGACACGCATGTGATAAGCATTTTGTTAACTAGCGGATTAGCTGAGTTTATATTTCCTGCCTTTTTTAAAATGATCTTGCTTTTTTTAGCAACATAGGAATAACCGTGTGGTGTAAAAGATGGTTTTTGAAGAGTTTTATGGTGAGATGTTAGAAGTCATGTTCCATGAGTGCTATTCTGTTGTTGGCATATGGTTGCTGCTTCATTTGTTTTGCTTAGAATGAGCTTCTTCTCTTAGATGTGGTTGCAAACAACTCAGTATTTTACTCTAACTCTCTTTGTGACATTTACAGCCGTAAATTGGGTACAGCATGTTCTTACAATGCTTTGAGGGTTTAACACATAAATAAACACAGGAAGACTAGGAGAGGAGTAACACATGACAGCATCTCTATGCGTTTTGTAATGGCCTTATAGGGCTTATGTACCTCAGTTTACATATATGAGAACTACTGCAATCTACATGTTTGTTGACTTTGAGTTCATAATGTCAATAGCCATTTTTGTTTATCTAGGAACAGTATGAACAGTAACGCGTGTAATATTTTGTTTTTGTGCTGCAAATAGTCAACATGAAAAACATGAAGCAAAAAATTTTCATGTATTTGAAATACCTTGAAAACCTCTTTTCAATTGGTTTTCAAGTATGACTCAGTGTTCTGTAGGCAAACCTTCCCATTTGATGTTGTGACAGTGCAAAACCTGGTGCTAAAAACTTTGAGCATAAACAAACTGCACTGGTTGCTTGTAGAGAGCATTGACATTATTGGGAGAGGTTGCATGACTAAGTGTCTGTAGTATTTGTCATAGTTCAATCATCCTTGATGCTGTATGAGCAGTTTGTTTACTGGGTGCCTTTATCTGTTGTTCATGAGCTCATGGGCTTAGCCGTGAGTACACACAGGACATGTTCGTCAACCTCACACAATAGTTTAGGTTCACATTCAATCACTTGAGCAGACAGCCGCATATGTCAGAGGTGTGCGCTCAGGGCTCCTCTTGAATATTTTCAGATGTGTTTTATTAATGAATTCTAAACTTTTGTATCCCAAGTTGCTTTAGCAATCTGATTACACCTTTGTTGAGTGTTATCAGTTTTGTTTTTAAAATGTATAAAACTATAAGTAGTCAAATGTAACTATCACAGATTACACAATGCTTAGCAGTGTTAAGGCATTAGCAAAGTATTCACATTCTAGCTTGGGAAAATACCTTAGAGTGCACCTGGTGGAACCCTGCGTGGGACATGCTGTGGTGCTCTTGAAAGGGAGCTTGAAAATTGTGACGGCTATATACTCTGCAATGTTATCTGTTTCAATCACATTGCAATCTTTTGTGGCTTAACCAGGGTTACCTGAGGAGAAAGGCTGATTGCAATGAGAGATTTCCCCACCAGCCTCTTTGAATTTAACATTTGCATTCTGATTACGAATCCTCTGTTGACAGGACTAGTGGTGAGATTTGTTTCGCATTTCTCCATCCCTCAGTCAATTGCATGTATTGTTAGTTTGGTCTATAAATAGGGCTCATGAGATCCTCCCAGAATGTGTCTTAGTGAAAGCCTAAAGTGAGCAAGGCCCTGTTTGATCAGTCTTTGTGCTTCATGTCTGGTGTTTGAAGTGGAAGGAGTGCCAAACTCAGCGCATGTCTGTGGGTGGAGGGAATTCCACTGATGAGTAGATGGAAGTTTAGGAAGGAGAGGGTGGACAAAGGGGGTTTCGTAAAACAGGGGCTAAGGAGTTTTCTGCATTTCAGTAGAATATTCCCTCCACTGAGAGCAGGACACTTGGCCATCAGGGCAGCAGTGGCTGTACTTTGTTGCACAATTTATTTTTTAAGTATAGTATAGTTTTTTAAGCAGTTTATTTATTAAGTATATGCTTGATTTGATTGTATGGTAGTTGTTTGAATGTGTGCTAGAAATATTAATTTTTATTCAAAAAAATATTTCACAGAGATAATATTAATGTTCATAATAACATGAACAATTTTTATTTTCATTATTTTAAACAAAGATGTTTAAATTTGGTCATTGGGCTTTGAAGTTTAGTAGAATAAAGAGTGGCCCTATACTTAAAAAAAACGCTAAGGCTGATCAGGATGTAAATTTTATAGTGGCAATGCCTTTTTTTGGTCGTTATTTAATGTATTTTTACATACTTTTGCATATCATTAAATGTGGTTGCGACTTAACCGATTAATTAAATTTCCTGTTTGTGCGATAGCGATTTACGAGTTTGTGATATATCTCATCTTATACGTGACGAGGAAACACTTCTGAACGAATTTCCATGGATTATGATTTGATGAACTGATTGTCTTATGGTAGCATAACACGTTCTATACGTCGTTATTATTAGTGGTTGAAATAGAAAGCTTTTTAGATCAAGACATAGAGCAAGAAAATTCTCGGAGAGTAATGAAAGCAGGATGGATGTGTTCTGGGGGAAGAGGGTCTACTCGCATCTCACATTCACCCTGAGTTTCTCTTTCAGAGACTCGAGTGCACGGGACCATGAATCACAGCACCCGATGTGTAGCACTTGTGATTAAAATACTTTTAAGGCTATTTTTCGCACGAAATCAAAGCAGCTTTTAAAGTGTTTTATTGTCATTATTATAATTCTTGGATAGGAAACGGACGTTTCATTTTACTACTGTCGCTTATACGGTAAGTCAAAGTTTATGTTTAAGTATCCAGGAAAATTTATAAGGGGTGTTATTTATTTTATGATGACTCTGATTTTATTGGGAAAATGGAAAGAAATAAAAGAAAAGTATTTTTATTTCTACGTTTTTACACAATAAAACATGAAGG
Organism: Ambastaia sidthimunki; assembly: GCA_036877625.1. Classification (NCBI taxonomy): domain Eukaryota; kingdom Metazoa; phylum Chordata; class Actinopteri; order Cypriniformes; family Botiidae; genus Ambastaia; species Ambastaia sidthimunki. The sequence goes on along the minus strand of JAZGTK010011170.1, from coordinate 515 downwards.
TTATCCAAGTTAGTTAACGTTAATATATACGAGTGAACGAAATCAATACCAGCATATGTTTAAATGTAGTTGTTTTTAAATGTATGTTGCTTTTATCGCTTTTATTACCGTATTGTAATAATAATAATTATTATTATTATTACTAACTCTCCTGCTAAACCAGTCATGGACATATTTTCATTGCTCTCAGGATAATCTAACGAGGTGCACGCAAGAGGAGAGAGAGGCTTGGTCACAGAGGGAGGCGCTTCTCTGTCTTCCTCGCTTTTGAAGAGTTTATTCTCTCGCTTTCAGAAGAGGACATACCCGTGAGAAAGTCCACGGCTAGAGAATTATGATCCTTTAAAGAAACTCGTGTGGATTTTACCCACCAACACACGCGCAACTGACTTCCAAAAGCGCGAGGCTGTACGGATCGGGCACGCTCGCGCTCATCTAGCACATCTGGGAACTCACGGTAGGGCGCGTAACTTCAACTTCATGTCAATAACGCGTTGTGACATTATACTCTGTGT
>JAZGTK010011169.1:4394-15832 GCA_036877625.1 Ambastaia sidthimunki | reverse complement strand
TCAGTGTAGTATATAGTCTCAGTGTAGTATATAGTTCAGTGTAGTATATAGTTCAGTGTAGTATATAGTTCAGTGTAGTATATAGTTCAGTGTAGTATATAGTTCGGTGTAGTATATAGTTCAGTGTAGTATATAGTTCAGTGTAGTATATAGTCTCGGTGTAGTATATAGTTCAGAAAACATGTGCGTTATGTGCTTTTGTTAATGAATGGAAATGTTCATAAGCGCTGATGAAAGCATGATTTTCATATCACATGTAAACGGCTCGCTGGTTTCATGCTTAATAACACTCATGGGCAGATGGTTAATGCTGGTGATGTTAGATTAGATTCAACTTGATTGTCATTATGCCAAGTACAAGTAGAGAGTTAATGAAACGCAGTTAACATCTAAGCACAGGTGCAAGAAAACAGTGATTTATACTGTATATACAGATGAGTGCAGGAGAACTGCAGCATACAGAAGCTGTAACTTACAGTATGTACAGTGGTGTTAAAATATACAATATTTACAGGAAATGTGTGTAATATAAGCAGCGGGTGCAAATGTAGGGTTATGTGTAATATGAACAGCAGCAATACACATACAGATGGTTATATGTGCAAACGACATTGTTAAACAATGTACAGTATGCGCAAAATAAGAGTAGTGCAAATAACATGACTGTAGAAGTACTTTGTACATTTACTGTTGGTAGTGTACAGTGTGATAGTTTAGACAGTGTACAGATATATGAATAATGCAATATATGCTCATGTACTGGAACCAGTGCAGGTGTAATTGGACTGGTGGTGTGAGAGCGCCTGTATGGCACTGAAAACACTGGTTGGTGGGTTGGGCTTTACCTTTTTCAATAATCAATATTATGTCAAATGTTCCACATTCTTGTTGTTATTCAAGATTTGTAATCCATAATTCAGTCAAGCTTGTTCAAACTGTGGATATGTATAGGTGTAGGGGTAAGATATAGGGTATGTGTAAGTATATCTTCTAAAGTCTGTGTGTCCAAGATGTTTGGATAAGCGTAGGTTGTTTTAAATGCATACATTTATGTCTCTAGCCACGTGATGGCGCTACGTCACCTAAAAGCTTTTTGACACCATCAAAAGTTTCCATTTATTTTAACATTTCACGCAAACCTGTAAAAACTGAGCTCACCTTGACTGTGTTTCAGTTCAAATGATTTCCTGTCACTATGGAGACACCTGCCTGTTCAGATACTGAAGCTACAGAACAGCTTTTTGGCTAAGAAAACAAACACTAATCATGAAAAAAACCCTGGGGAATGCTGGGTATAACCATTACAAATGCAGCCTCGTTTTGCTGTTCTCTGTGTTTAAATGCAAACGTGTCATTCATATGAAATCATAATCTGTTAATCGTTGTAAGCATATGTCAAATGAGGCTACAATTCAAATCACTTAAGAAGGCCAATTTTCCACATGTCTGCAGTATTAATGTCAAACAGTTTCCAGGAGCTTCTCAGTGATGTTATGTAATGCAATGAACCATTTGAACTTCAAGGAAAATCAAGCTGGTGTTACACCGTATATATGCAGCACAGAACATCTGACAGGAAATAGTTTCAATTTTTCAGACTATAGCAGCAGACAAATATTTGGCTGTTTTAAGCTCAAGAGAATTTGTTTGACAAATCTGTTTAGTAGGTTTTTGAAGGAGGAAATCTATTTGGCAAGCCCTGGCCGTGGTTACAGGGTTGCACTAATAACACACTGTTCAGAATAACTTCAAGTATCTGTGCTCACAGCAGTCCGTATCATTGAGTATTTAACCTTTTTCCAGTTGAATGAAGCTTGTGGCATGTTTCTGTGCTGAAATTAGTCTGTTATATTGTAGTATGAAAAAGTACCTTAAAGTACCAACTGTTATGTTGTTTATTGTGTCTGAGGTTGTGATTTTAAGATGAATATGTAAAATAATGTGTCTGTTATTGTCTTTTATGCTGATTATTTATGCACAGTGAGTAATTCTAGTTATTCTAGTTATTTTAGTGTTTGTTGTTGTTAAGAGACTTTTTGACACACAACTATGGTTTTGAGGTGCATTAACAAAGTGTTTGCATTTAATGTGGCTGCAGTTTAGTGTTAGATAAAGGTAATGTGCAAAGTTTATGAGGTTAAGTTATAAACCTAGTTAAGAGGTGTCTATTCATTCATGTTTGTAATGTTTGGAGTAGGTACAATAATTTTATCATTGGAAAACGGAGACTTTTCATTTGACTGTGATTTAAGAGTAAAGTGAGTCAAAATGGAGCAGTTCTCATATGCAGTAGAATGAAACTGTTAGTGATGAATGAGGACGCCCTGGTCACATTTAATCATGATTTGTTGGGGGGCTTAAGAGTTTGTGTGCACAAAACATGAAAAACTGAAGGATTGTTTTCATTAAAACAGTATCAAAGAGCTGAGCAGTCATAATGACCTTTACACACACTCACTGGGTGCAGAGCAGCCTCTCATGCTGAGAGCTAAAGCAGAGACGCCAACAACTACAAGAACACCACCTAACCTTCAGTCTTCAACATCTAAACCTTCTCCATGTATTCTTCCATCTATAAGACTTGTTTTGTATATATCTGCATGTACAGCTATAGATCATGTAGGTTTAGGGTGTATAAGCTGTCAGAGAAGTCCTGCCTCTGAAACACTTTGTGTCTGTTGAAAACAAGTCATTAAAGTTTTACTAATGAAGTTTCATTATCAGCCCCTGAGACGTGTGTCTGTATGTGCTCATGGCTTCAGCCGATAAAGCCTTTCTTTCAGTTTCTTTCAGCCTTGCGTCTCAGACACTTCTGTGACAAACGTTAATGTAGACGGCAGTAATGACTTTTTGTCAAGTTAAACTTGACTCTGAACCCAGAGCTGTGATGGGCTGACAGTATACTTGAGAACATTTACAGCATTAATCAATAGCTTCATGAGTGTAGATGTTTTTGGAACTGCTCTAGATTGTCACAATGTTCTTGATGTTGTAAAAATCCAAACCTCTGTATGATGTTGAGATGGATCACCCGTTTAGTTTTAAGATATTGTGATGCAAGTGAAAAAAATGTGTAATGAGTGATGGATGTGTATCTGTAGAGTTTTATGACAGGGTAATATTGTGCTGTATGCTATAACATTATGTTACATTAATCTGTCATTGGTCTCTCAGTTTTTTTATTAGCTATTACAAACTCCTCCACTGTAAGCCCTACATTTCTGTGGTGATAAATCTCCATGGAAATGACTTGCAAACACAGCAGAGAACTGGATTGTTGTCATGTTATTCGTAGGAAGTCACCTTCACAACCCGGCATGACCCATTTGAATCCAGACATTTTTTAAACATATTGATGTCATTTTTGATTTTGTTTGAAATAATCATGACCCATGAGTTTTATTTTACCCGGGACTGAATTGTTCAGTGTTTCTAAACATCTTTGCTTGACAGAGAACTGCATCAGAATAGTAGTTCATATTCAATCTCAGCATGCTTTTATTTCAGCTTTCTCTACACACACACACACACTATTATGGTTTAGATTTCCTGAGAAGTGTGAAGCTTCTCTATAAAACAGTCATATCAGGAGCCCTAATTACAGCCCAGCTTGTCTAACCTGCTACCAAACAGTAGTGTTTCGATTACACATAAGAGCTCTCCATTTTCAATAAGTGTTATTGTCTGATATGTAATGGGGTAATACTATACTAAAGCAATATTACACATGCATGAATATATTATGGCTGTGCTGTAATGTTGCTTTTGTTGAACTAGCAATGATTTTCATGATGTAGCTGTTTCAGGAAAGCAATAAGGCGCTGCTGTAAAAAAAGACTATAGAAGTGACTGTATACATAGTATCGCCCTCATTACCTAAATAATATAGTTTAAAATTTAATTTAGTGTGTGTCAAAGTATTTCCCTCATTTTGTTCGATTATTGTTCAGGATTAATAGTATCTGTATGTGAATCCTGCTTTTGTACGCCATGTTCTTTTATTTCCAATAATCAGTTTGAGTTCTTCCTGATATAACCCCTGAAAGAGTGTGAAGCCGAGTTCACTTTGTGCTTTGAAGAGATACTTAAGACAATGTCTAACTGATTCTGTGGTGACGGCTGAAGATGTTCTTCTGCGACTGAGGGCAGTTCTGGAGACACTTTGCTTGAGCAGATGAGCAGATGAGCAGATATGTCACTGAGACGCAAATCTCATCTCATGACACAGAATGTCCTTCATGAGACTGTGATGCACACAGCATCATTTAGCCACGTACAGCTGGATCCCTGCAGCACTGTTCTCATCAAACACACACACTGTCTGTAACGCTAATGCCTGTCACATCTCTCTCTAATGGTCTCCAACAGAAACCCATTAAAAGCTACACACAGTTCTTATTATAACAGGGAATTAGGCAAGTTAGTGCTCTAATTGATGGAATACACTAATACAAACCTAATTATACTGTAGCATGTGCAGAACACTGAACTGCCTCTCCTGCCATCTTTGCTCACCATGAGTGAGACATAATCCAGTGTCTCAAGTATCTCTTAAAAGCACAAAGCATGTGATGCTCTTAAAAGGGCCATAGCATTAACTTTATCATCATAAATCAAATCCAATTTCCCTTCTTTTGTAGAGCTCTTGAACTTTTAAATGTATGGAATTTTTGCCAGTCTGAGAGATCAGATTTGGTATATGAAATATCGTCTGTGCTGTATAGGATGTTAGTAATCTTCCGACAGAGCTCAACAATGTAGTAACTGCAGTGCGTGTGAAGGAAAATAAGTGGAATGAAAATGGGGGGTGTATGCAGCTCTGGGTGGGTAGAGACTGCTCTCTCCAGGTATAACAGATGACAGTAGTTAAGGTTATTGTTGTGCTCTTAAGGAAGATACTCAATCTCAGGTCTGCATTTAGCACACTGCAAATCTTTGACGGTTACAGTACACAGTACTACTGCACAGATTTACCCAGCAGCACTGATGGTGCCGCCTTAAGAAAGAAAAAAGAGTGACTAATTATTCATAAGCGCTTTGAGATGTAGAAGCTCAGGTAAGAGGGTTCTGAGATATTGTAGGTCTGGGTTATTGAGTGTGTGTGTAACAAGATCAGATCTGTCTGCGAGACAAACTACACAACAAGCTCTTTATCTTTAAGGCTTCATGCGATCTGAGAGCTCTTGTTTTCTGTCTCTCCTCTTTCCATACATTCAGCAAATTTGAATTTTTTACGCACTGTTCTCCTGAGTCAGCACACAAACATTTTTCATTGGCAGTTTATGCTAATGTTTACAAAATCAGCACAAAACACATACCCTAGATGTCAGTGGACCAGGCTGGCCTTTCTGTCACTCTGTCTTTCCACCTATCTGGTAATTAAATGCGATGGTATCTCCTCTGTGTGTCTTACATGCAGGTAGAAGAGCTGCCCGGAGTCACTCCAAAGATCTCCAAGCATTCATTAGAAAGCTGTAGCCCGTGCCTGCAATACACATGTGCTGTGAATTTATATTGTGTGAGATTGATCGGTAACTTCACAGATCTGAACAGAATTTGAGACGTTGTGAGATTGTGGTCATCAGGAGAATAATTTGGGAGAGTTAAGCAAATATCCCTTTGCTGTTTAGAAACAACATGCTTAACAACAGGTCATTGAGATCTGTGTGTGCTAATGATTGTGTAGGAACACAGAATTGTGTGTGTGTGTGTGTGTGTGTGTGTGTGTGTGTGTGTGTACCAAATATGCCTATAATATCCAATACCTGTTGACCAGGTTAGCCTTCAGTCCTGACTGATAATATATTTAGCTTCCAATCTCTATTGATAATAAAAGCTAAAGGCATGTGTGTAGAGCAGCCGGCTTGTTTTAATTAACAGGTTTTTTTCTGTTTAACAGTTTAGAATCATTACTGAATACATGAATACTGAATAGTGACATTTAATTAAAATCGTCTGAGTATAAAATAGTTAAAGCCAGGATGACTGTGATTAGATTGTGTATTTTTTAAAACAATTTAAATAGTATTGATTTTTTTAATACTGACTGGGGATGGAGGTTTTTATGTGTCAAAAATATCTGAAAATATGCTTCATTTTGTTGATTTTAAATTATTATAAAATGTAAACAAATAAAACATTTTTGATTTTGTGGTCAATTATGTTTGTGAGATTCATCCAGACACAGAATCCTATATGGCTGACACGTCCATGATTATTTTCGAAACATTTATATATGAAAGTGTTTATTTTAGGTCGTGTACTGTATCTGGCATGTTTGCCCTTGCACTAGTTTATTGGAAAGTGTGTGATGAGATGTGGATGTTTTTCTTCCGTAGCACGTGAGGGCTTAATTACGTTTGAAGAGTTTAATGACACGTGATCTGTGAAGCGCGGTCTGCGCTGACGTCACGCCGGAGTTGATCCCGCGCGCGCCGCACTCAGAGACCCGCAGTTGTGGACCTGCAACCCCGTCACTGATCGCAGATGTTAGCGCTGCATTAATGGAGGATGATGGAGGATCACGTAAGTGCTGATGTTTCATGACTCTCGTGATTTGTAAAACTTCTCAAACACCTGCTTCAGTTTTTCTTCTAAGTTGAATGAATTATGAAAGATGCGAACCGCTGTTCTATACATCAATATACATGATACATCTTTCCTGACAGCGTGTCACTGTACATTGAGGTGGAAATTATGATCTTTCTCAGAACGAGAAATAAAACAGCCTCGTGTATTGAATGATAGTCACATCAGACACGCAGTTTAAGCGTCTAAATGAACTTCATGTGGTCATTTAATATGTGGGTTCAAACAACGGAAGTCATGTTCAAGTGCAGATTACAGTGAGCCATTAATCAACCAGGACAAGCTCACAAAAACATGGACTAAAATAAAATATTTTTAAGAAGTCGTAATATTTATATAGAATTTTTATAGTTCTTTATTTTTATATTTTTAATATATAAAAGTCATTTCATGGCTATGAGATTTGCATTGAATTGTGACATTTGTATGTTAGTTACAGAAGAGACATGATCATAAAACATCTTTTTTTATTTAGACAGTATAAATCTCATTTGTTCTTCTGATCCTGGAGGAAAATTGTTATTTTTCAAAAGTATCATGGTAACGTCAGGCTACAGCCCATGTCTCTAACATTATTCTGTTACTGTGTCGTCTTGCACGAACATGGTGCAGTTTTGTTGTGAATTCTGCATTGTCTAAAGTGACTTTCAGGTGTAATATAATGAATGTTATATTATTATCAGTTCTAGCATGTTAGCTGGCACTGGAGTGATGTTTATTTCACTGGAATTTAAAGGGATGTTGCACTGGATGTTTGTGTTTTATTTGTTTTATTTCTGCAGGGTGTGCTTCACATTGAGACGCTGCACACGCTGCTCTTCTGTGAGTGTGTGGACAGTTTAATTAGACGCAGGCTTACAGAGCTTTAAACAAACGTCACAGGATCACATTATGTGTTTGTGGAGTGTTTGAATGAGATCTTTAGATTGAAACAGTAGCAGTCCTGCATTAGTTGATTATTTGTTTGGGTTGGTGTGTGTTGGCATGATGTTGTAAGGTTGCTGTGTGTGTGTGTCCCAGAGTAAAACATTCAGTTCAATTCACATGTATTTGAATAGAACTCTTCACAGTGTAAAAACAACCTTACAGAAAATTCATGTTTCTGTGTCAGAGACAGTTCTAAGATACTACAAATCATTCAGTTAGTGAAGATCATGTATTCAGTTTAAACAGACACATTGAACATGTTAAAGCAATGATTACATGTTGTGGTCATGTTTTGTGTGTTGATTTAGATTTGGCATCATATAAAGTGGGACAACAGAGAAAGGGATGATTACAGAATTATATTCCAACATGCTTAAGTTACGCATCTTATGTTGCTAGGGCTGTCGCTACCATTGTAATGTTTAGAGATGTAAGTTTGTCCCTGCGATCTTCGGTACCTAATCATTACATATTATAAAGTGTTTGATTGCTAATCTCACCAGTGATTACCAACATTACAAAGTGCAAGTTCATGTTAACCTGTTTTGCTGTGACATGTAGAACTTATAATATCTGCTTCCTTTACTGCACAGTGCTGAGGTTGAGTCAGTCTCTGAGTCACATCAGTCGTGATTAGAAACACAACCTTTTAAAACATGTAAAAAGATGTGCGGGCAGTCATATCCCTCTCAAACCCGAGCCATTGAAGTTTATATATATTCAGGGCCAAACCGTTTCCCTGATAATAAAATGCTCCTGGGAGAAATATTATATTTTAAACAGTGCTTGTCATCACCAGCCTTAGGGTTCTTGAAAAATATATGACCACTATATTTTCTTCTGCTAGGATAGCATGCATGTATAGTGACCTGGACTGGGACAAGAAATAGCCCAGGGCTCAATACAGTCCACAGCATATAATCACCCACTATATGTATTACATATGCATATAATACAAACTATTACCTGTTGCATTATCTAGCTGATAAACAGTAACATTTCATGATATGAGTCAATGCATGAATGTGAACACAACGAGTGTAGTAAAGCACACGTGAAGCCATCTGAACTCTGCGTGTGTGTGTGTGTGCGTGTGTGTGCGTGTGCTGGTATGTCTGTTCAAACTGATCACATACTCAGTTAATTATGGAATTTGTGAGTGTGCTTAAAGCCATTTAGACAAGAGCAATGAGAGAGACTCTTGCTTTAAAAGAACAAATTGTAATACTAAGTAATGTTGTTCTAGTATTTGTTGTGGCTTCTTGACTTGTTTAGTTTAGATGTATATTATTTTAATCACCCGTTTTAAATAACTAAGTATTTTTTCTAGCCAGAGGAAATAATTGAACAGGCAAACAGAAAGAGAGAGAGAGAGAAATAGAGAGAGAGAAAGAGAGAGAGAGAAACAGGCTGGTTCAGCATTAATCTGAAGAGTTTAGAGCTTGGATTCATTCATTTACTGTTTCTTTGTTTTGTAACTAATTATTCATTTATACATTAACATAATTTGTATTTATAGTTTATTTTAGTTATATTGAATAAGTGCTGAACACAAATTGCTCATTTGCCTAAGTATGTTTTAGCCTGATATGTTAGATGGGTGGTCTTCTGGAGAAACACTGTCCTGCAGGGGTTGACTTCAGCTCCAGTCAAACATCACTGCGTGTCACTCAGGTAATCCTGAAGAGCTTCATTAGCTGGTGGAGAAGCACCACTCATATATTTTCATTTCTTTAACTGCACAAATCTAGTTCTGTTTAAACTTTCAGTATATTGTTACGGTCTCTCTTTCTCTATTTGCTTTGTGTGAAGACAATTAACAATGAAAGGAAATTATTTAAATGAATGTGTGTCCATTCTGAACCATAAAAGATAGCTTTTATTCAGAATGGACACGATCATTTAAATAACTTCTTTCCATTGTTATAGACAATATGTAACTAAGACACTGTATTAGGCTGCAGAACTATACAATGGTGTGTGTGTGTAAGGGGGCAGAAACAGGCGCTTGCTTCAGAGAATTTGAGATTATGAGGAACATTCAAATAAATGGCCCTTTACCCGACTGTTACACACTGTCACCCCTCATAACTTCAGAAGAGAAGACAGGTTGTTCTGTCATGCAGGGTGAATACTGGGCTAATGATATTTCCTCTCACACAATGTTCTGTGTTTGAGATGATCACTGAGACATTATTTGGTTTGTCTGTGCATTAAGCGGTTGTGCAGAACTGTTATTTCTGCTCTCACTGTGGCGATGTTTCTTCACACACATGATAACAGTTGTTGCAGAAGCTAGTTTGCTGCTGTGAGTGCTACTCTCAAGCAGTAGTTAGATTTGGAACTACTTGAAGCTGTTGTAGTAACTGAATGATTAACTAAATGAAGCAATTCGCCAAAGCAAACCATCCAAACGTTTCACTGAAGTGATTTGCACCTCCCAGTGCAAGAATGAAATAACTTTTAGCTTGTTCTGTATTAACTGTTTTGTCATGCTACAGAACTACTGTAGTTGTAGTTAAATTAGTAAAACAGTTTTGCTACTAGTTGGTTTCTCCCAAACACTGTGGGAACCTCATCCTCAGGCAGACACACACACACGATCATAAGCAGAGTCATTGAAGCTGAACAAAAGCATGTTGCATTTCTGAATATGTTGCTTGATGTAAAATGAAGCTTCGGTCAGGCCTGTTATTTCTTCAGATTTCTGCTGGAATATTGAGCAGGGGCTGAGTATTGATGGCTTTACAGTGATTATGTAACACTTCTTGACTATGTTCTCCTACAGATGATCTGTGCAGCATCTCAAAGCTCTCAAGATCTTCTCACTGGGGAGAGTTGCTTACTGAAGTTGTAAATGAATCATCAGATTGGCCAGTGGGCTCTGATTATTGGCAGGGGATCACTCATGTTGTGTTTGTATTGGGACACATATGCTGCATTTAAACTGATCTGATCATCTCTTTCTGTGTTCTGCTGGGTGTTGGACTTTTTATGGTGCTCTTTTGTTCTTTTTGGATCAGTATTAATCAGTCAGATTCCTGTGAAGCTGAGCTTTCTCCTGCAGACTCTTTCTTCCTCCAGCGTTCATCAACACTCCAAAACCATTTGTCTGACTGAATTACCTTATTTAACGCCACTAACACTGTTAGAATTCTCCACCTGTCTCTCTCTTTCTCTCTCTCCAGCTGTCTCCCTCCCTCCACCTATCTCTCAGCTGTTTTTTGCCAGCTATCTCTCTCTTTCCACCTATCTCTCTCAGCTGTCTGTCTTTCTCCAACTGGCTCCCTCTCTCTCTCTGTGACAAATGAATGGAAATGGTATTTAGATTTGCACCCTCAGGTCTTGTGAAGACTCAGGTGTCTCCTGCTCATTGTTTCTGATAGCAGCATGCATCGATCTTTCTCTTCCTGACAGAAGCGTTTGTGGTGGTCTGACAGGATCACCAGTGAAAGCTGAATTGGTGTCTGTCCCCCTCTGCTTCACACTGAAGAGCTGTGGAGTGAGTGAGCAGTCGATGTTATGGTTCTTCTTCTAGATGACCTCATGTTCGGTTCTGTCAACGTACGAGCCCTCTGGCCCCTCCCACCAACTCAACACTTCATTAGAATTCTGTCACCATAGTGATGGTTGTTATGGCAATAAGCCCTTTATATAGATTTTGTATATTGTGTTCTGTGTAATTAAGTTAAATGAGCGTATCATTTCTATATCGGTGTGTTCTCTGTCTGTATGTATGTACAGTGTAAGTATTGGAAACTCAGTGAGTGAGTGAATGTGTGTAAATTAGTGAACCACTTGTTACTTTGATGGTGAGAATAGTGAGAATAGTGAGGAGAGTGAGAATAGTGAGGAGAGTGAGAATAGTGAGGAGAGTGAGAATAGTGAGGAGAGTGAGAATAGTGAGGAGAGTGAGAATAGTG
>JAZGTK010011168.1:0-15832 GCA_036877625.1 Ambastaia sidthimunki | reverse complement strand
GTAATGCATATAACCTGATCCGCATAAGAGAAGGTGATGAATGGAAAACTGCATTTTCTACTGCTTGTGGACACTATGAGTATTTGGTCATGCCATTTGGACTAGCTAATGCCCCGTCTGTGTTTCAGTCCTTTATGAATGACATATTTAAAAACATGCTTGAACGTTGGGTGATCGTATACATTGATGACATTCTCATTTTCTCTAACACCCTAGCAGAACACATCTCCCATGTCAGAACAGTCCTGGAGCGCCTTGTCAAGTACCATCTTTATGTTAAAGAGGAGAAATGCGAGTTCCACACTACCAGCACAACTTTCCTGGGGTATGTCATTAGTCCTGAAGGTGTCACTATGGATGATCAAAAGGTGAGAGCTGTGTTAGACTGGCCTACACCACGCACTGTTAAAGAACTACAGAGGTTTTTGGGTTTCGCTAATTTCTATCGAAGATTCATACGAAATTACAGTTTGGTTGCTGCTCCCTTGACTGCTCTAACTAAAACTAAAAGTTCAAGAATTTTCTGGAGTCCTGCAGCAGAACAGGCCTTCCAAGAACTCAAGACCAGGTTTACCACGGCCCCCGTACTACACCATCCTGATCCAGAGGTACCTTTTATCGTGGAGGTCGATGCGTCCAGCACAGGTGTAGGAGCTGTATTGTCCCAACGATCTGGTTCCCCAGCCAAGGTGTTCACCTGTGCCTTCTTCTCCAAGAAACTCACTCCTGCAGAACGTAACTATGATGTGGGCAACAGGGAGCTTTTAGCCATCAAACTAGCTCTCGAGGAGTGGCGCCATTGGCTGGAGGGCGCTAAACACCCATTCCTAGTTCTCACTGATCACAACAACCTGGAATACCTGAAATCTACTAAACGTCTCAATCCACGTCAGGCCAGGTGGGCACTATTTTTCACAAGATTCAATTTCACTGTTACCTATCGTCCAGGTTCTAAGAATGGGAAAGCGGACTCCTTATCATGCCAAGATGAGAGAGAAGTCAACCCTGATCCTGAACCTATCTTATCCCAAAGAATCCTTGTTGCCCCGGTCCATTGGGACATTATTACTGAGATCCAGGCCATGAACGAAGGTAAGAATATTCCTGATGAATGTCCTGACAATGTTCGTTCCTGTCTCTCTCAGAGAAAGAGTTTTGAAAATTGTCCATGAAACTCCCAGTTCTGGTCATCCTGGAATTGCTGCCATGCTAAATCTGCTCCAGAATCGCTTTTGGTGGGGATCCATGAAATCGGACACAGTAAAGTTCATCCAAGCCTGTGTAACTTGTCAGATGTCCAAAACTCCTAAACAATTACCATCAGGATTGCTACAACCACTCCCTGTACCCCAAAGGCCCTGGTCCCACATCGCCCTAGATTTCATAACAGATCTTCCTAACTCAGCAGGTAGTACTACAATTCTCACTATCATTGATCGATTCTTCAAAGCATGCAGACTCATTCCACTACCCACCTCTTTTGAAAAAGTTACCCACCTCTTTTGAAACAGCTGAACTCCTCTGTAACCATGTGTTTTGTTTTTATGGTTTGCCTGAGGATATTGTCTCGGATAGAGGTCCCCAGTTTACTTCCCGTGTCTGGACTACCATGTTCAAGAGTCTCAACGTTAACATCAGCCTTACATCAGGCTATCATCCCCAATCTAATGGCCAAACTGAACGTCTGAACCAAGAGAGGTCGCTTCTTACGCTCATACTGCCACCAACATCAACAGGACTGGTATCGATACCTCATGTGGGCTGAATATGCCCAAAATTCGTTAATAAAACCTGCCACTGGCTTAACCCCATTCAAATGTATTCTAGGCTTTCAACCGCCCCTGTTTTCATGGTCAGGTGAACCTACAGAGTTACCTTCAGTAAATGAATGGCTTTAACGCAGTGAGGAGATGTGGGACCAGGCACATCAACACCTTCTACATGCTGTCAGATGTCAAAGCCATCAAGTCAACGCTCATCGATGACCTAATCCCAGTTATGAACCTGGCCAGTGGGTTTGGTTGTCCACAAAGAATCTACGCTTGAGACTTCCCTCCAAGAAGCTCAGTCCCAGGTACGTTGGCCCTTTTAAAATTATACGTCAAATTACCCGTTTCCTTCCGTTTGGACCTCCCCACTAATTACTGCATTTCTCCCACATTTCATGTTTCTCTTTTGAAACCCGCTGAGGGACCAGGAGGACCGCCGGAGAAAGGGGCCCAGATGCAGACCCCTCCAATCATGGTAGACGGTGAGGAGGCTTACAGAGTCAAGGAGCTCTTGGACTCCAGACGCCGGGGCGGTACGCTGCAGTACCTAGCCGACTGGGAGGGTTACGGTCCGGAGGAACGGTCCTGGGTGGATGCTAGGGACATACTGGATCCCACTCTAACTGAGGAGTTCCACAGGACGCACCCGGAGAAGCCGACCCCCCGACCCCGTGGAAGACCCCGGCGTCGTCGACCTCCTCACGTCAGGAGCCGTTCGCAGGGAGGGGGCTCTGTTACGTCTGAGGTTCCCGTACCGCCTCCTCCTGGCCGTCAGCGGGAACCGTCGCCTGAGTTCTAATTTGGTTTTAAACTACAATTCCCATGGGTCAACTGCCTGGGGCTGACCACGCCCCTTTCACCACACCTGCAAGCAATCTCTCATCAGGGACTCCGTATATAAGCTCAGCACAAACTCTGTCTCATTGCGAAGTCTTGTTTTCCTCTGGTTGCAATTCTGAGCGTTTTACCTGTGTTTACTCTGTTATTACTCTGGTCTGTTCATCATTATTGATTGTTTGCTGCCTGCCTTGTTTACCTGGACTGTCTATTGGATTATTTATTCTGCCTGCCTTGACCCTTGCCTGCATAACGGATATCCCTTTGTCTGCCGCCTGCCTCGAACTTCGCCTATGCCCCGACTCTGATTCTGGTTTGCCTCTGCCATTTCTGTTTGCCATTATTGACCCTTGCCTGTTTACTCTTGTTTAAATAAAGCTGCATATGGATCCCACTGGTTTCCTGTGTCCGTTACAAGGACATTTTAGAAACATAAATCCGGTACTTGTTTCAAATTTATGAAGACACAAATCTCTTGTCCTTTTATTCAATAGAAGAGCTTATAAAGTATGAAGTACAGGGTGGAGGGAAGAGAACAGGATCAGCAAAGATTGCCAGAAGCCAGAGCTGCCAGGAGGCTAATGGCTCTGACACAATGTTGTATTAAAGTGAAATTATAAAATCAATATGTTGATTAGTACAAACCAAAAATTTGTCCTAAAATAGCTAGGGTGTATGATGTATGATACATTGCAGGTTTCCCATTTTGTCATAAGTAAATAATAGTTTATAAACTTAGCCTTTAACGCTAAATATATAAATTTAGTACATAAACAAAGGCAGGAATGCTAGTGGGACAGGTGCCTGTGTTCCTCTTAGTGCAGCTTTATCTCAGTAATTAATACATGAGAGGCCAAAATGTTTGCCAACTGCCTTCCAATGTTGTTTACTGTAAACAACAATAACAAGAATAACATCCAACAAAGAGAAAACAAATGAACACTGCTAAGTGCTTAGCAGCTGATGGACATGTAAGTGGCTCTTGGAATAAAAAAGAATGATGAATAAATTAAATTAAGAGTGAAAGTGGTTTTATAGTCCATGTAAGAATGGGTGAGAACATTTTAAAAAATGTGGTATTGTGATATAGAAGGAAATTAGAAACAGAAAAAGAGAAAGAGGAGAAAAGGAAAGTGAGGTAGTGAGGGCTAAGCCCCGGGGCTTTGAATTGTAAAGTATCACTGACTGAGTGAGCATATCCAGTCCCGCAACATCTCCACAGCTTTATTGTCCTCTGCTGGACACCCAAAGAACATGGAAAGTCCCAAAGCGTCTCAGCCGGCCTCACTCTGACATATGCAGCCTTCCAAAAATGAACAACATCACCCCCAGTGCTCGCCAGACGGTCAGGAAATTGCTCCCATTGCACATCCCTTCTTCTCCACACATACGCGCATGAGCGTTTCCCCCTGGTCAGGGTGAAGGTAGCTTTTACTCTACTTAACTCATCTACTCTGTGGGACTGTAAGCTTTCTCTTGCACACCAAATCTTTTTCCACATGATTTTACTCAGTTACAGGCACGGTAAAGTAAAACTCCTTCCTCAATGTGCACCAACACAGGGCTAAAAAATGAATAAAATAATGAATAACAGGTCTGTGATGAATTTGGGGAACATCTTAACGACCTCCCAACACCTCTTTCTCTGCATGCCCTCAGCCCTACATAAATTAACCACCGCTCATAATTAAAGCCAGAGAGAAACAGTAGAACAACTCTGAGCATTAATAAAACATGAGCACCAGCACTGTCTGGCTTGCTGTACATGTTTCTTGTGGTGAGGATGATCCCGTTCTGACTATACTGCGATCACTTACACAGGAAAAGCACTTTGAGTACAGAATGCAGTCTGAGGGCATTTTCAGGCAAAATGATGCCTGTGAAAAGCCCCATTTACCTGCTCTGCTGCCACGACCCGTGCTGCCTCACCTGATCTTTAGCTCACTCTTTCCATTGTGCATTTGGGACCAATTTTCATTGGTTCAAACAGCATGCATGCAGCAGGCGCGAAGGGGCAGGTTCTAAGTCGACATCCATTTATCCACATTAAACGGAAGCTTTGGGGACATCACCCTGCGAGAGATGAGAGTTTAATGGCACTGTCCCAAATAAGTTTGCAGCATGTACTTCTGCACTCCATTTAAGATTCATATTCCCTTTTTATGCTTTTATCACCCTGAATAAGTGGCGGCCCAGCCAAGCGTTCACTCAGCCCTTCATCTGCCATTTCAGAACACATTTACCAGCCCAGCCGAGTAAAGCCGCGCCACTGAGCCAAACAAAAAAATCCACCTCGTAGCCTTCATGTTCCCCTCTTTATTCCCTCATGTACATTTAGAGCCAAAGAAGGAAGTAAATGCATCACATTCCCACAAGGGATAGGAACCATTTGGAGTTTTTGCATCTTTTTTATTATTTGTTTAAACAAAACCCCAAGTCCCACTGCAGCCAGAATTTTCCACAGTTAACTGTCTCAGTAATCTATGATGCCACCTGACACTTTAGGAACTTTGTTTGCAGTAATGTTTAACAAATCATTATTACTTAAATGTTTTATTTAGAACTATATATTTACAATTATTATTATTATTTTTTTTTAAAAAACCCTTTAAACGGCTTTAATAATGTAGCCATTAAATATGTAGCTAATAATAATGTTACTAACAAATTTGCATATATGTTATCAGCATGGATTAAAACATTGATGGAAGCATAAGAAAATGCCAGCAAACATTAGATCTCCATCCATCTCATTCTCTAAATCCACTTGTCCTCTTCAGGGTCACAGGGGGCTGGATACATTAGACCTTGTGATATAAAATGTCAAGCTCTAATGCACTGTTGGACACAGAGGGTGAAATAGAGGTGTGTAATGTGTACTGACTGAGTAAATGAGCTCATAAAGTACTGTCTGCCTTCAGGGAGTAGAGAACTACATGTGCTAATCTTCATCAACATCCACTTCTTGCCATGTAAAAGGGCAGGAACAACAGAGTTCCACACTCTGAACATGAGCGGCCTACATTAGAGCGTGGTGTTTTCGAGCACAGGACACTATTACTATCACTCCCAGCATGCCTTAGGATGAGACGACTGTCACTGGGAATTAGCCACGGGGGCTCTGCCGCATAAGAGCATCACATGTAATTGTAAAAAGAAAATGGGAGAGGAGGAAACATAAGAAGAAAGAAAAGGCTTTTAGAATAATCTGCCAGTTCGCTATTACATCCTCGAGACTATGTGCCGACAACATAATGAAGCTTTTAGCAACTGTCATGGTCCTGGGCATATGTTAGCCCCTACTGCCTGCTTTGTCTGTTTGTTTGTTTGTTTGTTTGTTTTCTTCCTTTAGTTTTTTTCCTTTGAGTGGTTCTGTGGGTAACCTTGTGTTGATATTAACTTACTGTGAGAGCACTTGCAACAGTTTTCGAGAAATGACCAGTTTACTTGATAATATCAACAGCTCTAGTGTAAAAACTGCTGACATCAAAGGTCAAAAAGAGCAATGTTCTCCACCTCTTCCCTTTTTTATGGGAAGCCTTCCATCTCACACAGAGTAAATCTCAGAGTGGAATCAACTTCATGACAATAATTTATAAATTATGCACTGGTTGTGTTTTGAATTGAGAAAGGCTTTCATATCTTTTCCATTAACTCAGATTAAGTTTTCATATTGATGCTGGAGAGAATGCAAGCAATATACCCGTCTCAATTTTATGAAAATTTTATCAGTGCTCTTTTCTGTTGTACACTCCTGTTGGGATGTCTGTGAATCCACAGCTTGGCTTTTGGACGTGAACTCCCCTCAACCTGCCTGCCAGTGGCTCTAAACGCTTCAATATTTGATGGGCTCTGGCTAACTCAGCCATAAGAATTCAGCTGCAGAGATTTAACTCTAATGTAAAAATTGTGAACGGATGAAAAGTGGCATGTCATAAGTAATACATCTATTCCAAGAGGGGGTACAGCTACCATTTGTGGCAAGGAGGGAAAACAGAGAGAGAGAGAGAGAGAGAGAAAGATAGGGAGATTTAAGGAGGAACACTGCACTCTATTTTTGCCATTTATGTTCTCAAAATGAAAGCCTGGATTCTATTGGGCTAACAGCTAACATTTCCCCCTGACTCAATTCCTTGCTCCTTCAATTGATTCTTAATTATGAGCACTCCTTCTCCCTTTCTTCACAACCATCAATAAAAAGGTTTTTTAATGTCATCATCCTGAAGAAAAATGGGCATCACACCACTTAGCGTTCATAGGTCAAATCCATTTCAAGGAACATTATGCTCTACTCTTCCTTTCTGATTCTTTTTCTTTTACAGACAATCACACTCTCAGTAACCCAACTGATTTCAAAACATTTGGAAAATCTGTCTATACGTTTCCATCATGTTGGTGCATGCATTCTTCAAAGCAGAAGAAGTCAGCTGGGATGGGTCTGATGAACACTGTAGAGGATTGATATTGAGTTTTGTTCACAAATATAGCATTCTCCTCCAAAGATGTAATTATTCATGAACAAATTCACTCAAATCAATGTTAATAGATTTTTTCTTCAACATTCCCTGTGTTAGGGAAACAAATATTATTCCAAATGGGAAATAATTAGGATCAATAAATGGTTTTGGGAATCTTAATCAATGTAATATCTTGATGCTCTGCTATGCGTTGCTATGGTCACCAGAGGCCTGGTTCTTCATCTGGGTGTTAACTGCAGTTTGGGGGTAGTTCTACAGACACCCCAGGGCGTAGTTAGTTTATGGAGTGAGGTATATCCAATAATATTAATGAAAAATAATTAGTTATTTTAGTTATTAATAATTAGTTATTTATTGTGTGTCTGATCTGTTTCAGGCACTACAACACATTTTGTATCTATAGATGACTCCTCTAATCTATAGGCTTCTTGACACAGTGCAGACTGCTGGTAATATGATTTCTTTGTGTTGAGGAATCCAAGGAGAAAGCCATAGAGATGGCGGTTTGTTTCTTCATTTTTGTTTTTTTATCTTCTCATGTTTTCATATATCTTCTCATTTATTAAACCAATACAATATTTGTAAGTCAAAATTGATTTTCTCTTTTATATAAGTTTTTGCCTTCTGTGTGGGGTCTCAGAGACAATATGTTTATCACATAGAAGAGTAGGGTTAATGCTTCAAAACTTAGGAGGACAGATTGTAAAGCTTTTAACTTGATAACATGTTTTAGCTTCAGATTATTTTTTTTTGGTACTTTTCTACAAAATGCTTTTACTGGTCAAAAGACCCCAAAACAAACAATTTTACAAAAATACACACCAGTCACATTTCATGAGGTAAATGAATCTTAGTCCTCATCACTATAGCATCACAAAGCTTGGCAAATTTGAAACCAAAAATGAAAACAGCAATACGGACATGTAGTGCAAGGCCTTTGTTGATGACTCACTTAAATGACACTATATCTCCAGCAGCAGAAGCTATTCCTTATGCCATGTTTAACACTTTCTATTACCAATAATAACAAAGCTCCTCTGGGAGTTGGAGGGTAAGTATGCCCGCCAGCATTCTTCCAGCCACTTTTAGACTGACTAAACCCTGCAAGCACTCAATATATAATGCTTGCTGGGATTCTCTGTATTTATGAATGTACATGGCTATAGTGTGTCTTACAAGTAATAAATAAAAAATCATTATGGCCATGGCTCTGATTTACAGTAGACTGCACCTAATGGAATGGAGCAATAAGGATAAAAATAAAACGCAATCTTCAGTTATCATATGGAGGTTACATGCCTGAGAGTACACTGAATTCTGGGATTCCGAAAATGTCATTTAAAACTTGAACAAGAATATAATAGTAATAAAGTAAAAAAAGTAAAAAACAATAGAGATTAAAAGAACAAAAAGATTCTTAAAAATATTTTAAAATATTGAAGCACAGAGGCTTATACAACATTTATATTAAAACATTTCCAATAGTGGTTTTAGGCCTTTGAGTCTGGCTCTATACACAGTATTAACTAGATAGATACATTTTCTTCAGAAAATGTGAGTGGTGATGTCAGCATGATTTGGCATGATGTTAACATGATTTAGCATGATTCTAGTATGATTTAACATAATGCTAACATATTTTAACATGATTTAGCATGATGCTACCATAATTTAGCATTAGAAGTCAGTGGGAGGTACTGTAACTGGTTGCTAGGGCGCTTGCTTCACAATTACCACTAATAAGCAATTGATTTGCCTATAGAAAAACAAAAACAATCATGAATTTAGGAAGGCTAGATTTATGCTGTATGAGGTTGCAAAAGTATGTGTTCATCTAAATGCTTAACTACTGTAATCTTCCTCTTCGATTCATGCACAGAGCATTCAGTATTTACACATTACAAAAATACTGTGATGTGAAAAAAGTGAACATAACAGTAGAGTGACATTCAGCAGAGGCCATTAAAGTGACAGCCCAGTGACTGTGGATGGGATCCTATTCTTTAACTGGGAAATGATCACAATTAGGAAAGCACATGTGTCCCTGGTGACATTTAGGAATGCACTTACAGGAAGAACAGTTGTAATGGCCTGTGAGTTTGTTTTTTTGTGTGTGGGCATTGCTGCTTTTTGTCCTCCACATGTATGTCTGACATTTCGACCCTGTTCCCCAGCCCGGACAGTTTGTACTGTTTGTACTGTTTGTAGTTTGTACTGTATCTGTCAGAACTCTGCAATCTCTTTGCTTCAGCAGAACTTTGTCGCTCATGTTTATACTTTCATCTAATCTGTCCTTATAACCTGTTCATCTAATCTGTGTCTCATAACCTATGTTTATGTATTGTACTTATGTTTATGTATTATACATGCATTTTCTGTTATAAAAACAATAATAGGTTAGCATTCCTCTGTGCAGTCTTTTGAAGGTCATGCCGAATCAAGAAGGAACACTCCACCCAACTCTGTTAAAATGGCATGAGGAAAATTATAATTGAATGACATATTTTTTGAAAACATCTGAAAATGTTTGTATTGTAATAGTTAGTTTAATGGCTGTGTAACAGCACATACCAGCATTCTACCTAACCTAAATAGAACTCTAAAAGACAACTCTTAGTTTAAACGTGATTGAATGTACACAAATTTTGTTCATGCATATGTAAAAGACTGCATTGAAATTATTGGTTTGTCTTTTATCATCAAGTTAAAAAGTCACACAGAGCAAATGAAAATTAGGGCTGAGAAAAGATTCACAGACTCTGTCAAATCTAGGCTTCTGTGAAAAAACTTGTTACTTTGTGTGACAGACTAATTAGTTAAAAGTCACAGCCATCATTAGTTCAAAAGGACACACATCTCCTCTGGGTAAATATACTGCTTCAGGGTTAAAAAACATACACATTCTCTATCAATAGCTTCCACTAATTATATGCTTAGTAATTAGAAGCATAATCAATTATGAAACCTTGTTTTCCCATCACAATTAGACAAATACAGAACTCAAACATTTCCTTCCTCCGTTACCATATTAAGAAAATGAGTAAGTGTGTCATTGAAAACTAAAATGTTGCAAGCAATTTTATTTAGATGATAATTATACATCAATTTACCATGATCATGGTTAAAAAAAGGATATTTTATAATTTGACCTCTGCGTTGTTGAACTGCAAATGTTGCCTAATCGTCAGATTAAGGACAGCTGTCACTCCCAATTAATTAATCCTAATGGAGTATTGATGTCACTCAACTGTTGGGCTTTGTAATTAGCAATGCAATTTAAATCAGATAATGCACGGAGCCAGTCTAATTACTTCAGGGGAAATAAAAAAGCTGTGATACGATAATTGTAAATTACTCTTTACCAGCTAATGGAATTGTATTTATTTTTCATATTTACTTTTACATAACCCAATTAATTAATTTATCAAAGCTATAATAATTACTAGCAAATGAAAAGAAGAAAAATGCATTTTGAGTCCTTGCAACACTTTATTTTATTGCAGGCATGGTTGCCCTAATTGATTGCAGCTATCAATAGCAAACAAATCTGTGAAGCTGTGCGTGCTGATATAATCTGACCCCAATTGTTTCAGCTGTCACTGTCTGTGAGAAAGATGCCATGCTCCAATTCTCCAAAAGCTGCCTGTCTGCCTCCCCAACCAGTACCTCAACACCATTTATGTTTCTACACTGATAAAGCAATGAATAAAATATATGTTAATAGAATCTTAATGTTTTACTGTTTTACAACAGTGGCTTGACAAAGCATTAAGTGCGAGACTTGTCACTGATCCGTATTCTGTGGACGTTTGTCTCAGCACTGCCTTGAGCATGGCATATGGTCATCTTTCCATGGAGGCTTAAAAACTACCATTATAACAAGCCCCTGCTGTTTATGTTTGACGAATAGGGGATGATGTTACCACTCTCATAATCTCTGGCTGCTTTTTTATCTTTAAAAGAAATAAAAGTCTGAAAAGTGCAAATTTTAAATTGTTTCCCTGAAAATTGTCTTAATTTAAAGTGAACCTGAAATCTTCAGGTTATTCCATTTGGGTAAAAAGTGTCTTTGTTGAAAAATAACACCATACTCAAACTTGCAAATTAGCCCTTTAAAGTTAATTAAGAGAGGCTTAACTAAAGGTGAGGGAGACGAGCCATATGTTTATGCAATCTACTGGGGACAAAGAACCAGGAGAGAAAGACACACACATACACACACACACAGTTACCATTTTGGAAGGGGGCTTGTTTACTGAATGTTCTGATTAATGTATTTGATTAAAATGTTCTGTTAATGTATTTTGGAGTGTTTTGCGTATTAATTTATCAGGAGAGTACACAAGGCAAAACTGCCTCGGGTCTTAAACTGTTTATATGATAGTGTTTGTGACAGATTGCCTGAGAAAACCTATAATGAAAAGCATTTAATTGGTGTTCCCATTATCTTTATAAGGGCAGATTATAAAAAAATAAACATGAATGCCATCTGCATGGATGCCATCATTTGATTACATTCTGTTAATTAATTTTTAAGTAACATTTCCAGTTAAGTCTATTTCAGCAGCAACAGTTTCTGTGGAAGCTTTGCTGTTGCTTGGCTTGTAAGACGCAAACGCAGAATTCAAAGTGTCCTGAGGGAGGCAGCAGTGAACAAACAAGAGACTGCTCTCTCCTTATATCTCGCTCTTGCTCTCTATCATTTTCCCTCTCTTTATGGCCTTCAAAAGCCATTTACATAATGAAATCTAATTACCCCAGCGTTATGAGAGAGCATTTGATCTCAGACTTAAGCAGAGCAGGACATAGTATTTCCAAACAGGCTTTCTAGAGTGAAAGTGGCTTATTAAACAGAGGGTCCACCTTATACACAATTCAGTCTCCCTGTTTAATTATTTTTCACTGGCACCATGTTTAAAAGGTAAGTGTGGGAAAAAAGAACAGTCATTTGTTTGTCAAAGGAATCTGATTTATTTGTTAGTTTAGAGTGTAGCCAATAAGGCAACTTGTTTTCCACCATTGTACAGACAGAGTCCAGTGTGCAACAGTGTGGTGAACATTGAATTAAGGGGATAGTTTACCCTAAAATGAAAATTCTGTCATTAATTACACAACCTCATGTTGTTCCACACCCGTAAGACTTTGTAACTTTGTTCAACATCAAAAACACAAATTAAGATATTTCTGATGAAATCCAGGACTTTCTGACATGTGAAAATTGTTCATGGGACCACAGTGGTCAAAACTTCCACCGAAAGGTCATTGATCCCAAATGAACTATTATTCAATTAAATAATAGATATGCTAAAATATGTTAATAATATTGAAATGATATTTAACATTTACAAAGGTTGATGAAAAATATTTCACTCAGGATTGCTAACCTACATTTATCATGATTTATCAATGTTACATGTGTGTGTATGTGTTCTTTTACAAAATAACATCTAGATTTACCTTTATGTATTTACAATATTTACATTGTAATGTGTGTATACCTATGTGCTATACCATTTCTTTTTCTCTTTGCCTGAAAATTAGGTCACTTTTTAAGCCCACACCAATTCCATTGTCCATAATGTGACTGATGTTTTTTCATTACATAAATTCTCAAATGTCCCTAGTTTGCCTTTAGTCCATATGAGAAGATTAAACACACAAAAGGCTCAGGCTCTTTCTTTCTTTCTTTTTCTTTCTCTTCTAGAAATGATCTGTAATTGTAGTTACTCTGAGAGGCTTTTTTAGCTTTGACCTTTACAATGCAATAATATATAAATTGATGGGGGGAAAATCTGTTTCCTGCATTTCAACTTATTCGTAGCAGTGTCTGCCTATGCCAGGCTATTGTGATAATGCTGGGTGTAGTGTCCCCTTGCATGCAATTATACTTCCATCACAAGAGATTTTTCACTTCTGTCAAAGTACTACAGACTACACAACATGGTTCATTCAGTCTCCAAAATGGATGTCAAATTGATCAAATTTCTCAGTAAACATTAGCCTTTTGCTTTGATCATCCATCTAAGGGCAAGGGAGAAGTAAGTAAATAAGAATTATAAAGATTGTTAACAAAACCTTGAAGTTCAATAGAGCCTCTCACATGGTAGTCTCTTGCCGTTCTAAAGCACTATTATAAAATCTGGGTGTGAATTCATAAAGTGTCTAAGGAATAACCTTTTGCAATTAACTGAAAAACAAAAAATATTTTCATGTCATGGTTCTTACCTTTGAGTTAACTTACCGTCGACACTGGAGGTAAATAGGTCTTAGAAAAGTACACCACAAAATGCACATTGCTGTTTATTTAATAAAAACAATGACAAAAAACATGAGGCGTGTCCTCGGCACACATGGGTAGGGCATAATGCTGGAATGATATTTGTGGAGGCCTGTGTATGTATTTGCTATGGAATTACAACTCTTGTCCTGAACCCTTTAAATTCTCCATTGTCCAAGCAGCATGTTGACAGGCTTAAGTTACTTCACAAGGGAACACTGGCAAGGTGACTCATGGGAGGGACTACTGGGTGTGCTTAACCAGAGGTGCAGTCAGGGCCACATTGCATGTTGTCTTTGATACAAGCTAAGGTATGGTCCCACATGCGGGACACATGCAGTGAGCAGAATTACATATTGCCATAGTCACCCAGACAAACTCTACAGCTCCTGCTGTCCAGCAAAAAACACATACAACATCTCTCTGACTGCAACACAAGACAGGATCTATGATGGTGTTTTAATTTTTAGAATTCTTCATGTTCATAACAATTCAATGCCTTAGCATAGCATAATTCCAAAAGCATTTAAAACAGCATTACTTATTTTAATCAATGACTCCACAAGATCCACAAAAATCCACAAGATTACAAACTCAAGAAATCCACCTGGTGTTTTTCAGCCTGCTTATCTTATTTTCACTTCTATTCTCTTTTTGACTCTTAAACTCCTGTAAAGCCACTTTTCTACAAATGAAATTGAGGTAACCTTTCCTCCATCCTTTTTTTCTGTTTAAATCCCTCATTAAATGCGTCTAAAGTCTTTATAATGAGGACTGAGAGCACACTTAAAATGCTGACTTAAAACACTATAAATCTTTTTTTAATTAGATTTTAAATGCAGACTCTGTAATCATATCACAGAATGCTAATCATTTTATACGTGGCATCCGGAGCCTAAACTAGAACAGCTTACCACAAGAGCAGCTTACCGGCCAAAACTTTTTCTGTAAGGACAGTGGTTACGTTTTTCTGTCAAAGAAGCAGAAAATCCAATTATTAGCAACAGCCCAATTATAGCCTCCACTGGCTCCCCAGTTGAAATCCAAGGTCACAATCATGGATTAGTTAGGTTTTAGGGATAGGACAAAAAAAAACAGAAGAAACCAACAATATGTAATCCCCCTGGCTGCCCAAGTTCTTCCGGGGCTGAACTTAGGAGGTGACATAATCATTGAAAACAAGTGGAGACAGAGAGAACAGAACCTTGTGGATTGTGGTGGAGGAGTCTTGGGGGATGTCGCTTCCTTCTATCCTCTGGTCACTAATGATGTTTGTATTCCTTATTGACTCTGCAGTCATCTCAAGTGTACTAGGAGGTGAAACTCTATTTGTGAGCCAATCAGCATGCACATGGAGTATGCTTGGTGATCTCCAAAAGATCACACACACAGAACCTTGACCTATCAAGGTCACTCCATAAACTAGACAGTGTGTGAATAGGAAAGGAGGTTATTGATGGTTTGTATTGACTCCTGTGTTTATATGTCATTGGAAAATATCTTAATTAAAGACTGTCAATGATATGACTTTTTGTAGAATCTTCACACAGTAAAACACTTACATGAGCCAAGCCAGATGCTTTTCAATTCAGTAGGAATCTGTTAATAAAATTCACTGATGCTTAAATTTGCCTTTATTCCTAAAACTGTCTAAGCTTCATCAAACTAACATGAGTGGACAT
This sequence comes from Ambastaia sidthimunki, assembly GCA_036877625.1. Taxonomy (NCBI): domain Eukaryota; kingdom Metazoa; phylum Chordata; class Actinopteri; order Cypriniformes; family Botiidae; genus Ambastaia; species Ambastaia sidthimunki. The sequence continues at coordinate 789 of JAZGTK010011168.1, read as the reverse complement.
CCTCCAAACATAATCTATCTAAAATCGCTCTTTGTGAACCAGTAAGGAGAAGATGAAGTCGTTCGGCAATAATGAACTTGAAGGTACGCTGGTCTGTATTAACGTGTACAGAATTAGATTTATTACTTCCACATGAAAACCTGGTGGGGAAGTCTTCTGTGCTAAAGCTTATGCTAACCTGAGCTAATTTTTTAAATCTAATTAACCCTCTGATATCCACAAACCTGCAGTGGAACGTAGCTAATTATACTCTGTCATGACTGACAGCAGATTACTACTGTGTCAGTCAATGTTTCGTCCCAACACAAACAAAATTCCTGTAGCTCAACTGGTTGTGGGTTCGATCCCAGGAAACACAAGAACTGATAAAAATGTATACCTTGAATTCACTGTAAGTCGCTTTGGATAAATATGTCTGCCAAATGTAAAATGTTAACTTTTTACATCCAGACACTAAACCATTTCACTGTCACGTTTGTTCTCAATAGATAAATAGTTTTGAATCTGTGAAAACAATGCTTCATTCTATTACTTCATCTTCTTTAGACGAGATTCATTTAAGATGAAGTGAGAGAAAGTTTAGCTGTCAGAGAGAACTCATGCAGAAGAGACGCTGTCAGCTGCAGTGAAGGCCAGCTACAATTTTATGCTCTGACTCACTCAATGGTCATCAGTCTTTGTGTGTAGCTCTGTGTTATTTAATGATATGAAAATAAATTTGATGATGAATGACTTGGACTCACTACCTGAATCACAAAGACATGAGATGAATTTGCTACAGTTACTTTG
>JAZGTK010011167.1:0-15833 GCA_036877625.1 Ambastaia sidthimunki | reverse complement strand
CAAAAAAATGTTTCTAGAAAAGATCGCCTACCCTGTCCTTTAATATAGCAGACAGGTTTCCTCTATAAGTGAGTGGATTGACAGATTTCTCCTTGTTGGTAATGGGCTTGTTTTCCCTCCGGATCCATCTTCTCCTGTCCACGGTAGTTGAGCTGGTAAAACTCTCTAGTTATCATTGGTAGAGTCTTTCCCTTGGTTTCTGGTAGAACCACCAGAACATAAAGAGCAGACAGAATGCATACAGTCCCAAAAGGCACAAAGCAATACTGTCCCAAACAACTCTGCAACAAACATAAAGACATTTATTATACCTTCATTTTTATTTGGTGCTTCACTGAACCATTCAGATATATTTGACCACTTTGTTTAGTTCATTTAAAGCAGAAAAAGTATGTCTGGACTATTCAACTCCAGTCCTGCAGGGCCAGTGTCCTGTAGAGATTAGCTCCAACCCAATCAAACAAATTATTGGTTATAAAATTGATTAACTGATTCAGTTGTGTTTGATTAGGGTTGGAGCTAAACTCTGCAGGACACTGGCCCTTCAGGACCGGAGTTGAATAGCAGTGAGTATGTAATGCCCTCACCACAAGGAAAGGAAAGACCATCCCAACCATAAAGAGATTGAGCCACATTAGAGAACCAGCGATCATGTAAGCAGCAGGACGCGCTGTCTGGTTAAACATTTCTGTTGGGAGGATTCCAGTCACTCCAGCTGCCATAAGAAAATGGATAACATGGAGTTGGTCATGTTATCTCTAAACCTGAGTTTTTAACAAAATAGTACAATAGTACAATTCACCTGGTCCTATCCCAAAGCTGAGAATGTAAGTGAAGACACAAGCCATGCTCAGGTAGGGCATCCAGTTAACAATATGCTTTGGAAAAAAAGATAAAATTAAAACATTTATTTAATTGTACAGACAACAAATCTATTAACAGACAACTCTAGCCTGTGTAGCACAATATAGAACTATAGCCATATAATCCACTTTGTACTAGTATAGTTAACCGATGATGACGCAAATTCAGTCGAAGGCTAGTGGTTAGACATTATGTGTCGACTTTGAGGTTGGACATTATTGAAAGCTACACAGGTCAACAGAATATACGTCCCAAATGCAGATTATAATCATGTGCCATTGCTTGTACATTAACTTCCACGTAAGTGTTTGTGCGCTAGTACAGGATAAAGAATAATACATACCTCCAGTGAAAGAGCCACAGTGAAGACTAAAGCCCAGCCTGTCATGAGCACATAACCGCCCATCAACATCATCTTTCTACCCAGTCTTTCTATCAGCAGGTTCTGAACACATAGTTTTGTATTTAGAAACAGCCTAGAAATCAGTAAAACTAATAAACTATACAACTGTCAGTCTCATCGAAATTATATATTGTGTTGATCAGCCTGAACAAATTTACTCAAACTGAATTGCATGTGGGTTGTTGTGGGACGGTTATATATTTAGGAAGAGGTGAATGGAACACTCACACACAGAATGCAAGCACTGAATTCACATATTCCAGTTCCAATGGTCACGTATTGGATCAGGCCTGCAGATAAACCTGCTTCTTGAAACACATATGTTGCGTAGAAGTAAATCTGAGAAAGAGAAAAGAAATGGCCTTAATCTTTAGAATGTATGAGTCTGCAAAAGATTTGGATGAAATCCTTCTCAGCCAATTGTTGTTGTGTAAGAAGTTTTGGTACAGGAGAGATTTTCTCAAAGCTGTATGCAGGCTCAACTCGCTCACATGTGACAATTAACCCAAAGGTTCTCCAAATAATTGATGGATCTGTCTTAGTTACTGGTTAAATATCACTGGCTGTGATTGTGACTGAATTATTCTACAATCTTTAAAACCTTTTCAGGAAAGAACATGACATTGGATTGTATTATGCATGTGCATCACAATTTTGACTTGTATATGACACCAATTTCTTTTAAATGGCTTTAAAATCTAATTAAAACAGTATTTATAAACATGCTGAACGTATAATATTAGTTTCAAAGCTGCAACATAAGCACTCATTTTCCTAAACTGCTGTGTATTTACATTCAGTTTATGAAGCAACATTTTGAAGAGCCAGTTACAGAATTCAGGACTTTTGCATTTCTTAATGAAGTCAAACCGCAAGTCATGTGTCAGGTTAAATGACAAATAATTACAATAATGAAGAAGACCAGAGGAATAAAAGAAGACCATTTTGAACACAGATTTGTTATGCACTTGCTCAATAGCTGCATTTTGTTCATTTTTAACCTAAAACAGTAACTGATTGCAGCTTTAAATCATCTTTAAATCAGCTTTAAATTAAGAGACAGTGTGATGATTGGTCAGGATTGGTCTCACCGAATCATTACCACAAAGCTGCATGGAGCTACTCAGGACTGCAACAGAGATGAGCTGCCAGCGAACACTGCGGTCGCTGAAGAGCTCCCATGGCCGCTTGGCTCGCTCTCCTCTGGTTTCATTCTGTTCCTCCAGAATTTCATGCAGCTCTGCTTTCGTCACATCGCAGCCTCGCAGTCGCCGCAGTGCTATGGGACAGAATTTGACTAAATGTAATCATGCATTTCAAACATACAGTATCAGAGATTAGATTGATACAGGCAGTTGTCTTACTGTCCTCATGTTGATGGATCGGATTCTACAGGTATATTGAAGAAATATTAAATGTCTATACTGCAAATGACTTGCAACCCACCTTATATTGTTTTGACATGTCAATCTTAGCTAATAGGGAATGAATGAAAACATTCTCAAAACATTGACTAACGTTCTCTTAAAGCAAACATATTCTTGCAGTAAAGTTAGTAGAACTTTTTTAATGTTATATATCATATATATCAAAACTATTATTCATATATATCAAAACTTAAATTGTTAAACGGCAGTTGAACTTTTAAAAAAATCACATTGAGAAATGTTTATATAACCAAGCAATAATGTTAATACAGAGCGCCTAAAAAGTTTTGAATGCACCTAAAACTAAAAATAGCATTTTGTTACTTAATGGAAATGTAAGGGAAACATTCTTACAACATTAAATTGTTAGCCAGGGTAAAACTGCATGCTTAGAAATGTTCTCGTACCCTGTAGGCAGGCCTCTTTGTCCCCACAGTCAATGAGGAGGTAGCGAGGACTCTCTGGAAACCAGGGCAAGGTGAGAAGTTGGATGAGACCTGGAATGGCGTTACTGGCCAATAAATACTGCCAGCATGGCTCACTACCCAACAGCTCCCTAAAAAAACACAAGCACTTGGATCAATAAGGTTATCTAAAGGAAATTATATCATTACAAAGCATGTGAAATGATTTTGGACCAGCCTTAAGCATGTAATCAAATAAGTTCTGATGGTTATAAAACACATTTAACTCAGCCCAGCACATCTACACTAAGTGATTAATTTACTAAGGCCAGACTCACCGATGCTGAACTGACTTTTATATCACGTCACCTGATCAAATGGTAATAATTCTCTTATGTTCTAACTGCTTCATAAGTACTGTATTTAATGTATGTGTTTATGCTGTGACATACCTCAGGCCCACAACCTGTCCCAGCACCACACCAAATGAAGTAAAGACAGCTGAGGAAAGGGCCACAGCCCCTCGTAGATGCTTTGGTGCACTCTCACCAAAATACATGGGTTGTACATTCATGCTAATGCCTGCATACATATAGAAAATGATTTGATAATCATAACACAAAGAAGCAATATTTCAACATTAGGAAGGACATGAAAAAGGTCTGTAAACTGTATGTTGTGTACATTTTATATCCACCTATATGGTTTCTTGTGAAAATATATTTACCTGCATTTATACCAACCAGAATTCTGGAGATAATAATCATTTCAAAAGACTTTGCTGGTCGGCTTAGCAAACCAAACAGTGAACTTGACAACAGGAAGACATTGTTTAGCAACATTGTCTTCTTCCTTGACAACAAAAGGTGAACAATACAGAAGTGTTACCATCAGCCCAAACCGTATAGATTAATTTATAGATTGTTATGCATGTTAAAGTCAAATGAAGTCAAACTGACATTTCCTGGAAAATCAGACCCAACAGCTCAAATCATAAATCATTATTATAAACTATAAACTAGTGGGAATTGGGGTTAGGTAAGGAGACAGTTTTGAACACTGACTGATGTAGTTTCTTAATAATTGTTTTTTGTTTATTTTTAACCAATTAAGTGTTATGAATTCCAGCTTTAAATTTAATATATAAAAGAAATCAAAAAGCATCAGTTTACAGAGCAGCACCAAATTCTGACACGAAACTGTAGCATGTAAACTATAATGTTTAAGTGGATATACCTCCCGAGGCGGATGGACATCGGCCCTGCTAGAAGGGCCCCCATAAACCCACCCAATGAGAAGATGGAGACTATAACAGTCCATATCAGTGTGACCTCATATACCTCCAGCTGTAAACCCCATCGCTCTTCAAACGTCTCATTAATGAAGTTCTGAATGAACTACAGAGATAGACACAGGAAAACTTAGTTAGCTCTCTCACACAAACACACACATTAACGTATAAATAGACTTCTATTGTTTTTATACACTCTCTTACAACAGTTGGTGCGTTTATTATGGCCAGGTTGTATCCATATTGTAACGTTCCCCCAATAGCTGTTGAGGTCACCATTAATGCCAAAGTGTGTGCATGGTTCTGCTCAGATCAATCATGATGTTAACAGACATACACTGAACTTACAGGCAACAGAGCAGACAGAATTTATCACAATTAAACTGAACATTAACTGGAAAAAAGTGAAATATGTTTAAAAAAGACACTGGAAAAGACACTTACTGTGCTCCACAAGTATATTTTAAAAAATATTAGAAAACAGTAAAATGCATGAAAAAAATCATAAAAATGACTAAATAAAATTCATAAAAATTCCAATAAAGTAAGAGGTACAAGTTTTACAGTTAAACTCACAGCAATTGTCTTAAAAGCCCATTTAAGTCTAATAGAAAATAACTTACAGTAAATATCATGGGTCCATCCAGGTAAAAAGAAAACATGCTCACCTTTTCTGTTGAAGTCATGCTTTCCTATTAATATGTGGTCTAGATATTAAAATCGCAGAAAAAAGGTTTAAATCCACGGATAGAGAACAGGCTGTCAATCAAAATCAGTGCATTGTGAGAAAGTGCATGAACCTTTCATAGACATAAATGCTGTAAGAAATGATGTTGAAAGGACAGGTCGAAAAAGATAAACGAGTCCTTAAATGTTACAGTCAACAATAAATAACGTTATAATTTTCAAAGTGCGATCTTCGTAGTTTATCTGACCACATCGACGGGATAAAACAATGTTGAAACAAACTTTTCCAGTAAGGATCGGACGTCTCCAGAAAATCGGCACCTACCTCCATTTAAAAGAAAAGGATGGAGGAGTTAAAGTTTGTATGAACTCCACCAATGGGAATTTTCCGTGCAGACAACGCGACACAAGACTGGTGAGACTTAACTCTATACTGTATGTTAGGTTATGTTAAAATTAGCCTGGGTTTCATAACCAGGTGAGTATACAGGCTATTAAGTCTAAAGAAAAATGAGAGAGAGCTTGTGTTATAAACTACAGCAAGTGAAACATTAATGCATCACGTTAACAGGCTCCTACTGTCAAATACTACACAATCTTTTGTTAGAACAGTTATAAAAACTCCTATAATAACTTTGTAAACATAACAGATAATATAATTTTCGATGGTCAGTGAACAGTTTCATGTATAGTTATCTTTCTTTACATAAAACAACAGATCTGACCCCATACCAGGACCTGCATTAACTGGATAACTAATAATAGTTAGCGTATCCATTCAGTCCACTAGAGGGCAACATAATGTTATAAGAATTATAATTTTATAATCCATTGTTTAATTGGAGTTAAGGGAAAGGTAAATTATGGCTTTTAATTGCACCTATAAAAGAAATAATATAATACAGGTCCAGGTTTTAAGTAATCTAAACATCTGTAGTTATCTAAATACTAGAACTGTATAAGAAAAGGTTGTGCTCTTATCTAAATTTAGTTGCTTATTTAACAGAAAGCTATTTTTGTGCATGTCACGGTAGCCTGTTTACTTAACTAGTGTTATGTGGTTTAACCAAATTTGCCCTTGAGTGTAATCTAATCCCACAACATTTGAACAGGTAAGAATATACCTGTGGGAGTGTACTGGAAATAAACACGTCACACAGGTAAAGGCAAACCTGAATTAAAATGAGTGTTATCTACCTGCTGTCTGCCACCACTTCTAACAGAACAATTGGCTCTCATACTGTAACACAAACATAGAGACGTTTCACTTTCTATCTTTAAACACATTTCTTTTGCGCATAACAAATATGTGAACATTGAAATCTGTAAGAACATTGAATAAGTAATAAAATGTATGCGTATGAACGGATGTTTTACATGCAAACTTATTTTAAGACATCTTTAAAGAAGCGCTAGAGAGCAAATTGATAACGCAATGCCCCACGCACGCGCAAACGCACAAAAGATGTCAGGGGTGTGGAGAAGGACCTAGATACGTTCGAGTGGCTTGTAAAAAACTTACTATAGTCATCCGTACCACTTGGTTTTTAAAAGTGATATTTATGTTACATGCTTAACTAATGTAACAAAAGTAAAGACGCAGCGCACCGTTTATCAGCTGAGGTCAAGTTTAAGACACCTGGATCGACGCGTGGCGTCTTGTGTCAGCAGACCACAGGAAACTACGATGAAAGATACAAACATTTTTAACATGGAAGTCAGATTTATGACCGGTGCAACAGACTGTCAATAATCGTGGTCACTCTTAAAAATATTGCCGTGCCTTCGTCTATGTTGGCAAAGAGAAATTAAAAAAAGAGACGCGACAAATTCTCGAGCAGTAAGTCACAGAAAGCCTTAAAATGATGTATCGTGCTTTTTGGGATACAATTTTCCTTCTCACCGGTAAGTAAATTTGCTTTAAAACAAATATAGATTTTCTTATTTACATTTAAGTAATATTTTCCATGTAAATAATTAACTATTAGGATACCGAGGCATAACAGACTCAAAATAATAAGTTCAATAATAAGATTTTCGTATTATGAGAGGTGCAGGCGTTTAAAGTCTTCTCATTACAAATGAACAACTTGGATACCCATTAAATGATTTCCTTTAGGTTTTGCTGTAATGTTTTTTTAACCTTATCCAATGTGGTAAGACCATAATCTGTCATAATAATATTAACTGTTATAGTGTGCTGTTACATTTATTTGTTTACACCAGTGTGGGGAATAGTCATGGGTTTGGAGTGTTTTTTTGGTTAGCAACTACTTTGGCTCAGTAGTGTTGCTCTACTGTCATTAACAAGGTTAACAGGGCTTAGTTTAAATATAGACCTTTTCTTTTGCATTGTCCTTTCTTGCTTTGTCCCACTAATGGAGGTACATTCATAGCTCAACACATTGTTTTAATTAGAGAAAGCCAGTCAAGTTTTGTCAAAAAATGAAAATGAGTTTTAATGCTGTACTAAAGGAAAGGAGTCCAATTTTAGTTGATGATATTTGATGCTCCACACAAATAATATCAAATACTTAAATGCAGTGTGTCATGATCAGACAGATTGTATTTGTACTGTGAGCAATAGTCCTGCTCACAAGTGTTTAGTGGTAAAGGTAAATACCTTCTGATTTGAAGTTTCAGTGTCTTATATATGTCTCATCTCAGTGCTGTTGGAACCCTCAATGGTTTAGGAGCTAGCCTGCTAACATACAGGTTTATAAACATTGTTAAAAGACAGAAAAAAATATTTCCCTTTGGTTGACACTTCCTCTACGTGTTTATTTTATTTATTCATTGTTATTTGGTTTAACAGGGTGTTTACGCTGAAGCTACTAGGTTTAATTTATACAAGAATTTAATTTTTACTGTTTCTTTATTGCAATAAAACACAGTTTTAAGGATTTCATAAACGCTTGTATTTTGTATATCTGAATCATAACTACAATAACATGTAATCATTCTAAAGTCATGACATGAACTTGACATGATTCTAGCATCGTATTTAAAAGTCTATTGTACTCCGATAGAATCACATTGTGTGAAGATGTGATGTGGATGTGATTAAAATCCGCATCACAAATCCACTTTAATGTATCTTAACTTGGTCATTCTCTGTAGCAGTTCTCAGAATAGCCTGAAGGTCACAGACTCCCACTCTTGTTCCATGACATTCTAATTGATCTCTAAAGCGAGTGGGCTTTAAGTAGATATTTCTCATTTGTCCACATTGTATGTCACTCAAAAATGCTTCTCTCGAGTGTGATTCACTTTGTTGGATCCACTTTTGTACATTTTGGTAAAGGTGTTCAGAATATTAGAATTTACTGTGGGTGTGCAGTCAAGATTATTATAGTTTACCAAAACTATTAAAACATTTCTGTTTACTCAAATAAAAAAAAATACAGACATAAATATTATTTTAAAAACTTAAACTAAACATAAACTAGAATTTTTTTTTCTGTTTGTAGGTTCCCTGTTTACCTACGGACAGGTACAAGAGAATTCTACCTCAACCACAACCATTGCTACCACGACAACCATCACTAGCACCACCACGACTACAACTACCACCAGCACGACGACTACAACCACTACAACACGTGTCAGAAGTACGATCTGCTCTCTGCTTTTATACTCAGCCAAAGATTATAGAATTAAAATGATGCTGCAGTTTTAATACTATGGGGGAATCAGTTTTAATACTATGGAAGGAACCAGTAGAAAGAGCCAATCAATAAACACTAGAAAAACTTGTTTATTTAGCGAAATGAGATTCTGTTTCTTGAGATTAAGAAACAGAATTTATGGTACAGTTGATGTCAGGTTTAATAATTGGTCGGAGATATAGTGTTATTGTGACCTTAGCCAGTGATTTTAGAGATATCTGTCTTCCCAACTCAAAAAGATAGGACTTGGTCTTGTATGACAGAAATAGCTGCCCAGAAATGTTGTAAAGATGGCCGCCAAGTGCGGTGACTTCCTTAAAGAGGCTCATTTTGGGTTACATGGGTCCCAATAATATGTAATGATCAAACAACAAAGAATGGCCCAAAATACAAATGTAGATTGTCCAGGAACCAAATCTTGAAGTAGTGTCAAGTAATCGTTGAATGCTTCTCCAGGGTGGTTACTGAGGAATTACTTCATTTTAATTTGATCGTTTAAGTTGATCTTTAGATGACGATCCTCCTCCAGAAGTTTGTGAGCAGACTGAGAACTTTGAATTTCTTTTGGAAGTTCTCCTCCATGCATTGGCCTCCACCATGTATCACAAATTTGTTTCCAGCTTTGATCATCATAATAGGGAATGGAATTAATTTAAGTTAAAATTAACTGTAATGAAATTGAAGTTGTCAATAGCTTATCCTGCAAATTGTTTACAAATTTATGAGGGACTGACATTTGAATTGATGACAACTGGTCACAAGGACATCAGACAATTGCAAGTTAATTCTTGCATAGATTTGTAATGTTTTATAGCACATTGAAACTCTGTCTCTTTATGTTTTGCTTGAAGAGTTTATAGCTGCTGCTGTCCACTCGCACTTCGATGACTGTCCTGACTCCCACAGTCAGTTCTGTTTCCACGGCACCTGCCGCTTTCTCATCCTGGAGGAAACGCCTGCGTGTGTGTGAGTCCCAAACATCCTGATTTTACAACTTGGAATAAGGAATATATGGAATGTTGGAAGTTGATAGAAAGCACTACTTTGACATTAGATGTTTTAGGTTACAATTATATTTAATTAAATATAAATATATGTGCTTAATTTTTTGCAAAAATAATATGTGCAGAAAATGAATTTTCATTTCCAACATAATTTTGCTTCGGTAAACATTACAGTTAAGCTAATGAAACCAATTTTTGTTTTAATTTTTTATTTGTAGTAAAATTAGATGTTCTCATTCAGACTTTCTACAGAACGTATATTATTACAATTCTCTTGTATGATATTTAAAATATTTTGAATAGAATTTATTTTGTATTATGTGTTTTAATCCTCTGTGTCCATCAGATCTAAAAGTCCTGGGCTGCAGATTAATTTATTCCTTAAATCTGATGCTTTAAACTATCTGCTCTGTTATTTGCGAGCAATCAAATCGGATCAGTGTTCAAGCAGTTTAATCATTTTCTGGCATCAGTTGCTACAGTAATGACTGTCAGCATGCTGCCAAGTGGCTTTGTTTCACAACAACCGTGTGCAACCCGCTGGCTGAGGGTCAGAAACTGTCCTCTGCCTGTGTAGCTCACAGTGGCACCTTCTATATGAAGTCAAACATTTCATATGGATTGGTAAAAAATACTGATTTGTTTGGATACATGTTTCAAAAAAGCACTGTTTTGCTCATAAAATAAAATAATACTACATACATTTCATAAGATGTCTGTCAGATATGCAATAAAAAAGAGAAAATGTTCACGTCACTGGTATGAACCTGACTAAACATGCAGTCAATTGCATGACTGACTTAGATAAATTCCAGCTGGTGGCTTTTCTCATAAAGCTGTTTTTGTGAAGACAAGCTTGTTGTGTTACTTTTTAAATTGCTTTCCCTGGATAAATTAAATTCAGGTTTGAGTTAGTCAGTGTCTGGGTTGGTATATGAGTCCTCCCTCAGGGATTCGTCAGTCTCCGGGTCCACATTCATACGTACTTGAGTATGAATGGTAGTAAGTTACCATTAAATATCAGCTGCATTCAATTGATAAATTATGTAAAACAACAGTGATGGTATTAGATTGCAGTTCATATTTTAATACTGACCTTCTAATTTAAATATACAGCACACCTGTGTGTATGTATGTGTGTGTGTGTGTGTGTGTGTGTGTGGTCCAGGTATTCTCTATGGTGACTAAATGTCCCCACAATATAGTAATACCCAAAAACCTTGTGGGGACATTTTTAGTTCCTCATGAGGAAACAAGCTTATAAGTTATAGAGAACGAAAGTTTTCTGTGATGTGTAGATTTAGGGGATAGAATATAAAGTTTGTACAGTATAAAAAACTATTATGTATATGGAATGTCCTTATTAAACATGAAAACCGTGTGTGTGTGTCTTTTGTGTTTGTGTGTGTGTCTCGTTTGTGTGTCTCGTTTGTGTGTCTCGTTTGTGTGTCTCGTTTGTGTGTCTCGTTTGTGTGTCTCGTTTGTGTGTCTCGTTTGTGTGTCTCATTTGTGTGTGTGTAGGTGTCACCCAGGCTTTGTGGGTATGCGCTGTGAACACGCAGATCTCTTGGCAGTGGTGGCGTCCAATCACAGACAGCAGACCGTGGCCACTATGCTGGTGCTGTGTGTGGTGGGCAGCGTTCTGCTCATGCTTCTCTGCACGCTACTAAAGTAAGACTCTTACATTCACATTTATGCAGATGCTTTTACACAAAGTGACTTACAGTTACACAAGGTTTGCATTTTATCAGTACCATTATAAGTTACCTGGGCATCAAACCCATGACCTTTACATTAAGTGCTCAGCTAAGCTACTCTACAGAAACATCAGACTCATCTTCATGTAGTCTACTGAAAAGATCACACATTTAAAGAGTCTTTATATATATTAGACTTTGCATATTGTTCCCAAAACACAGGTTAAATCTTCCTGTTTATTCACTATGATGGTTGAATGGTTTTGTTGGCTGTGAAAGGAGACAGAGGTCATCTGACAGAGGTCATTTTGTATTTCACACTTTTGCCTAGTTGTTGGTGGAGACGTGGAGGTTGTGGGCGAGGTAACACCCTTGCATGTTGGTCGGAGAAGCCCAGAAGTATTCTGACGGGTAGAAGCTCCTGCTGTCACTCAGAAACAGGTATTTCGCCCTTGTTTTGCTGAGCTGCAGGTTCATGTGTTAATTGTCATGCAGTGACTAATTATGAGAGGCGGCAGGGGGTGATAGCACAGCGAGACCAGCATATGTGTGAGGCCTCCAACTTTTAATGGCCTGTGATTTGTCATTGCTCAAGGGTTTGAGGTCTAGCCATCTGCTATAATTCAAAACAATCATGTGGTAACTTTATCAAAATAGCATTTTGCTCATATTGTTTGTTTGTACACTTTGGGCATTCTCTCAGCCAACTGCATGATGTTTAACTTGGTTTGGTTTTAAACAGCATTAAAAAGAGTTTAAAACATATATACTGGACACATGCTGGTTGCTTTTTCTTTACTGCCTGGTCCAAAAAATGGTTTTTTAGAAGAATTAAATAGTATTAATTTACAAGTGTATATATTGAAGTTTGTGTGTGTTTGTGTGTTTGTTTGTGTGTGTTTGTTTGTGTGTGTTTGTGTGTGTGTTTGTGTGTGTGTTTGTGTGTGTGTTTGTGTGTGTGTTTGTGTGTGTGTTTGTGTATACACAAAAGGATATTACTGTGTATCAGAATAAAAATATCTAATATTGTCAAGAACTGTACAATTCTATATATCCGACCTTTAGTGTATGTTTGTTATATTGTGAATATATGTTCTACCTCTTAGTGTGCAGATTATGTGTCATCGCAGGAGGAACTGAATATCCCCAGACATAATTATGTCATTAGAAAAGGAATTGTTGGAATTTTGTTCGGACAAATAACCTTAGTCATCAGCAGCAGTCTGGTCTCAGTGCTTCCTGTTGACAAACTATTGCAAACATTTTATTTAATTAGTCAAGAGGATGCTGGTTAAATATTTAGCCAGGGTTGTCAGACATTTTACATTGTTAAGCAGACCTGTGTCAGTGTCACCACGGTAACATTTTAATATATTTGCATGTCATCAGGTTAAACACTGTGTCATGTTTGTCAGAATGATTCTTTATGTGTTTTTTTTCAATTTTTTTCTGCCACTTCCGACTTATTTTCTTCTCCTTCATCAGAAAATGTTCCATATGCACAAGGTACCACTTTGTGAAATGTGTTAATGTAGTTTAACAGAAGTGTGTTCTTCAGTTTTTAGAATGTAGAGATGTAGTATCTGACCCTACATGGTGTGGGGGAAGCAATTTCATCCACCTGTTTTATTTGTTTTTTCCCATGCAGTGGTTTGACACGCGTTTTCTGGAGCCCACACATTTGCTTGAAATGTTTCCTGAGAAATGTTACCTCAACGTCTTCCACCATACACCTGGACAGCACCGTATGGCTGCTTTATTCAAGCTACAGACTCGCTCAGCTGGTAAGCACAAGAAATACTGAGAGCATTTCGATGTGGGCAATGGGAGAACGCAAACCAAAAATGAAACTCTTACATTCAAACAGACTGAAAACAATTACAAATGGTTCTGTTGGAACCACAGCAGCAATGACGAGAAGTAAACAAAGATGGAACTCAGAATCAAAAGAACTTTGGAGCAAGAACTCAGATTAAGCTACTGGGAACTCAACTACATGGTTTTGTCACTTTACTCGTAGGAAGTGGTAAAATTTGGTTACAGTGGGAATCAGGATACAACTATTGGTCCATTTCTGAAAAACAAAACAACAAAAAAAACTAATTTATGTCCTGAAGTGATGTTATAGAAGTGAAAACTATTAGTTTTAAAGAATCATTCTTACTAACAGAGCTTGAGATAAATTTAAACATATCTATTCTAGACTTTTTTGTTTTAAATGACTATACTTGTATATGAAAAACACTCCTGCATAACATGGCATAATGGGATGTAAACAGCACTAATGTTAAGATGTAGTTTTTAACAGGCATATAATATCACATTTTATCACAACATGGTTAAAGAATGGGAGATTCCAAGACCTTTGTTATCATTATTGTCTTGGAGAATTTAATTTTGTTTGAGTGTTTTGGTCAGTCAGGCAATGTGTATTAGAACTACCGTAGACTCTTATGAGCGTTTGCCAGTTTCTTTTAACTTATTCTCTTTATAGTAATAAAAAGGCATAAATTATTTTCAGAGATTAACAACAAACATGAGAGACGAAAGCCGACCTTGAAGGACACATAATAGTATTGAGACTTTTACCCTCAAAGAAATTACTTTTTTGTTTTTATCATTGCTTTTGAAATGCATGCTGTTATTAAAAAAATCACATTCATGACATGTAACTTAATGAGTTACGCATATAATCACAAATTCCACACTATAAAATGCACTAAAAATGTGTTTGTTCGCGTAATATGGAGAGCATTGTTGTAAGGTGTCGATCAACATTGTATGGTCTGTATAAGATTTGTAAATGGAGACTCTGTATGTGTAATATATTTGGCAACAATATGACATCACGAGATCAGGATCACAATAAAATCCACATTTGCATATTCATATATGCAAATTGAATATCGTATATTGGGAAGATTGGGTGCACATGCATTTATGATCACATAAATTCACATTTCACTGTTCACAGTGCACATACAAACACAGTGTTAATATAATAAACTTTAGACACTAAGCATGTTTCACCACCCTGATGGTGCAATAAGTGCATAATTGGCTTACATGAACCAAATGCTTGTGTAGAGACATTGTATGATAATGTAGATTGTTTGACACTTACAAATGCATCTTTATTCACTCATGGATTTTAAAAATTAAAACACATCTCATCTTTAAGGGCATGAGTCACTGCACATTAAAATGTTTATTTTACAGATGTTGCACACATACACATACAGAGTCTCAGATCGTACAGGTCAATTCTAACTAAACATGCAGTCATGACAATATATTCAATTTAAAGCATGTGACCCTTTAAAATTCCAATTATAATGCGAGATATATGGAAGCTTTTACACTCGAATATTTTTAACCCATGTGTTCATTTTGTTCTTGTCTACTGTGTCCGTGGGCTTTTGTCAATTATCTCATGTTACAAAGCAAAAAATATTTGATCTCTTTCGGGAGGTATTTCCAAGTGTAGGGGCAGAGACTTACTATTTATACAGTCTTAAACAACTACAGAGTTATTAAATTGATATAATGGTCAAGATAGTAGATTTGCTATTGTAGGTACTGTTCAATGAAATCTCTCCCAGAACAATGAAATGACTGGACCAGCACAGAAAACATGAATAATAATTTGGTCTGTTTAGAGTCGGCCATGTTCATGTCATGTTCAGATGATGTAGGCAAGTGAAGTTTGATCACCGTGTGGAATTGCGTAAGAATTTGACATAAATAATCCAAAATTATCCTAAGAAAGGTTGCCATGGAAAATAAGATGACGTTTGAGTTACCATCTTTATGAATGTAAGTTCAGCCTGAAAGCATTGGTTGAAATGTAGGTGTCAGTGTTTATTAGTTTGGCGGATGCCAAAACGGCACTTAATAATATGAATTAATTTGATTTATTATGTAAACAATAAAATGGGTTTGGTTGTATGATAAGCATTTGAAAATGAATAAATAATGTAAATAAAAATGCAGTGGCTGAGATGACAGGATTAAAAAGAAACGCTGCATAATTGAGTGTTACTGTATATTTAAGTTTGATCAGATGTTGAAATGTAATTTATTGTAATCAACAAAGCACTGACTTTGCTTTTTGATTGGTCTGTATAAGAAGACTTGGATTCAAATGTTTAAAGCATTGGGGAATTTGGGCTGAAGTTTTTTTTTTACATAAAGTCATTGCATACATTTTCCATGATGAAGATGATGATGATGATGTCAAACTTGTAGAATAATGGATGTTCTGAATTGCGATTTACACCAAAGATGATGCTCAGTGTTTCATTTCTTACTGAATCCCATTTAAACGTATAATAACATCTATAGTGTGTATTCATTGTCACCATAAGTCTTTCTCTTTAAATGCTGTT
>JAZGTK010011166.1:0-15834 GCA_036877625.1 Ambastaia sidthimunki | reverse complement strand
GGATATGAATGCATTAGTGGTGCGAGGAAACACCTTTATTCAATGCGTCTGCACTGCAGTGTGCACCAGGTGTGTGTGTGTCAATGGCCTTGAATCAAGGGCAGACTACAAAGACAAGTGCCAGATAGAATTAGGACAGTGTCCAATCAAACAATCCCCAGTGAGGAAAGAGGCTTGAGAGAGAGAGAGCAGATATCTATGGACTGAGCTGGATAAAAACAAAACAACAGTGTAAACACCAGTGACAGAAATGTATTGTTCCACTGAGTGGCAATATTTCCCCCATGAGCATTTTATAACCATCTAAAAATATACCATCATTTTGTCAAGTACAAGAGCCCCATAACATTTTTCATAGTCAATTCATTCAATGCAATGTGTTTAACGAAGACTTCAAAAATTTGGGGGCATTTTTGTCCTGTTCCCCCATAAGTTCTGACTCTAGTACACACTCATCAATACATAAAACCAGACAACCTAAAAAACCTTTCCAACCTAATGTATTTAAATGAAAAACAATACATTTTACAGAGGCCAAAATACAGGAACCTTACATTCGCTTTCATGCAGCACACGAAAAACGATAACAAAATTCATGGAAAGCCACCCACAACCAAGCACTTACATACTTAACAACAGCCAATCAATCAAAGTCAGACAGAACCAATAATTGAGGTTACTGAGCCTTCGACGCCCACTGATGCATTTTTTTATAATCCTAATGTTTGTCTTTGTTCTAATTATGCAAAATTAACCCCATAGGATCTTTTTGTGGCTTCAGCTACGGCCACCTGCGTAAACGAATTAGGTGCTTGTTTATTGGATGGTAGAACGTTTTGATGTGAAGCTTAGACAAACAACCAGTGTGAGCTGAGCAGCAGTCTCTGGTGTCTGGGCTGCTTATCAGTCCTGGAAGATGCGCGTTTGGGCGGGATTGCGGTGGAGAAACACAGAGACAAATGTTGCAGCAGACGGATAGAGGATGAGGCAGGAACGATGACGCAACAAAAGTGAGGGAGCGCGAAAAACGCAGATAAAGGAGACAGAGATGGGAAGGGTAAGCTAGAATGAGGGGTTGACTGCGTGTTGGGAGGCATAAAGGAATTGTTTATTTATTCTTTGGATTGTCTCCCAGTACGACCAGCTGGTCCCTGAAGCCTGCTGAAAATGTGTGAACACAGCAATTCAGCTTCGAGCGCTACACTGCCCTGCAAAGGCAGAACACAGTAACTACACCCACGCTAAAACTGAGAACGTCTGAAGTCGCAATCCGTAACTTTCACTATCGCCATCCTTGTTTCAAACATAAAATTGCAGGTTACTTTGATTACGTATGCTTAAGTCAAATGAAGCCAAACTGTATTCGACAGCTAAACTTACTGTTGGGATTTGAGGTACGGTGATGAGACTGTTTTGAACACTGATCTGTCATGTACTTGCTCAATTATTTATTTTTAACCCAAAAAGTTTCGCCTTAAATTTCACCTTGAAACCATTTTCCCCAAACACAAATGAATTTTTTTGTCATTGATAATCTTCCTTCCAGTGAGCTATCCAATTCAGAATTCAAGAATTATTCAGACCAATTTTGTTTTGTGTAATTGCATGATGATGAATAAATAACAGAATATTCATTTTGTACCTTCTGCAGACAGCCTCCAGAAACTAGGAGCTTCTTCAGTCAGTTTGGTCCCAGTTGGTAATGCCAGTTTCAGTAAAAGAGTGACAGACTGGCCTGCAGACACTGGAATGCATGGCATGGTAAAAACTGGGGCCGATTTGGGAAGCTTGGGAACTTTTTTAACCGCAGATGTGTTGGTGAGAATCGTGTCAACCTCCACCTCCCCTACAATAGGCAACTAATACAGAGGGAAAGAGAAATGACAACTAAAAAGCCAGTCGGTACAACACTAAAAATAACAACAGAACAAAACCCACATATGGAACCCACCAAAGAAACTGTTTTGGCCTCCAAATCCAGGACTTTGATGCGATGGTTGTTGGTGTCTGCCACATACAGCAGCTTTCCCTCCTCATCCACACACAGGCCTCCAGGTTCATTGAAACTGGACTCCAGGAAATTTGGCCCAAGTTCATTCCCAGCCTCCCCTGTGCCTGCCAGCACCCTGCACTGCTTGTTTTTTGGATCCACCACTTTGATCTGTAATAGAAAACCTCTTTCATCACACTTATTTTTTGGGTTACATTGTCTGAAGAAAATGTAAGTGGTTCTTCAACTTACTATACTGATGCTAAGGTGCCATGTGCTGTATAAGTTGTTCTGAATGTTTGCTTTGACATTCAAAGCTTGCTACCTTAAAGTTAATGCATTGTAGGTGGTTGCTTATAGGAGCCCACACCCAAGCCATCATGATATTTTGATGATATTCTGGCCCCAAATATGTGAGGGGCTCCTGTATTGTTGAACATGTTTTTTAGGTCTGCCCCAAGTACAAGCCCACCTTTCTACAATAAGCTACATCATATAAAGTGCAACTGACCTTGTGGTTGTAAGAATCAGCCACATACAGGAGGCTGTTGCCCTCATGCCAGGACACTCCCAACGGATGCTGAAGTTTGGCATCTATGCCCTTACCATCAACGTCTCCAAAGGCAAACAGGTTCTGTGCAAAAACAAACAGCTTTAATGGTCATGGACACGCCAATGTCCGATCTTCAGCTCTGCACCACAACAAGACAAATCTTGGTAATCATGGGTAAAAGCTATAAAAACTTGACTGAGCTCCACGATGGTCTAATGTACTTACGAAGTTACCAAACGTCACAAAGGGGAGGAAAAAGCTCATTAATCTATTGGCTAAATATGGCGAAATCCAATCCATTCTCATTCCCTGCCAGAACAAAAGTCTACTCAAAGGAAATCTAGCAGCTCTAAGGAATGTCTGAAGAACTGCTCCAAGGAATGAAGAAAAATAGTTTCTCATTCAAGACGACTAGGGTTCATTAAATGATAAAAATTGCCCCGCAACCTCATTTATTAAACGTCTCCTTGCATTATAGCGCGCTTTAGGATCTCGTACTGCCAAACAAACTTATTCAAAAAACTGCTTTACGCAGCACGCAATGCTTTTGAATCTGACATGCAATCAACTGCGATAATTTATGACCTCATAAAAATTCAAACCCTACATGTGGTGTGTTTCTCTTAAAGTGAACTGGATAACGACTGGATAATCCTTCTTCCCTTATAAATCGTGTGGGACAAAAAAAAGTATTCGGTTGGAAGCGAAAATGATCAGATGGCTTGAGGGCTATCAGATCAGAGTCTTCCCAACTGATCTATGTTTAACAGTGACATAAAAGAATCATAAAACTGGCCTAAACGATTTGTGAGCTATAGTCAAGTCTACAAGAGTAATATCATACCTTTGCGTGAAGTTCAGACAAACATTTTATTCATTATTTAATAATAATCTTCTTCTCCATTGGGCTGTTAACTGGTGTGATTGGATCATTAAGTAAGTGAATTAAACTCGAGAACTCTTTATGAACATCATTCAGACTGGTTTTGTGAACCAGATCAAGTGATTCATTAAAGTGTGAACTGAAATGAATCGTTCATTCGCTAATCAGGCATTCATGCTACTTCTCTTATGAATGTGCCAAGCAGAACTAGGGCGGATGCCAAGATTTTCAGGGGATAAATATTTAAGCTTCGTGTGAGAAACAATCCAAGAAAAATGTATTTAGAAGTTTTGGAATATTTTTTATGGGTTTTTGAGCTTCACTTGGACTGCTTTTCACAAGCTTATGGCTCCAAATGTATCCCTTTATTATGACTGAACACTCTCTGTTGTTCATAATTTATTTTAAAAAAGCCCAAATCCTATACGCTTCTATTTTGTAAAACAACAAAACATGAAAACTTCCAAGGAGGTGAATACTTTTTATAGCCATTGTAATTTAGTGCATGAAACCCAGCTGTTTGGAGAGACCTATAACAGGTTACACAGCTGTGATTTTTCCTGTAAACACAGCAGGTGGGGCTCACCAGAGGGTCTCGCTCTCCCCCCACCACATGTTTGACTGCTCCGTCCTTTAAGGAGAGGCTACGAATAGTACTGCTCTCACTGTCTGCGATGAACAGGCACTTCCAGGGCTCGGACGGAGCTAAAGCCAGGCCTGACGGCTGAGCCAAACCCGCTTTATGAGGGTACGCGTTATTTCGGTTCTCCTCGTTCCCGCTGCCTGCGAAGCGTACGCACGTTCCTTTTTTGCAGTCGCTGGGAGAGAGATGAGATAAAGATGGTTGAGTCTGATTAGAATGATTATATGGAACGGCTGAGCATTACCTCTTCATTTGGCTGCCTCTAAAACGAGGGCCGGATTTGTGATAAAACGGATTTAATATCCACCATTAACATCTAATAGCATGTAAGAGCTTATCAGGTTTTAAGCAACAACAACAAAAAAAATCTCTGGCAGGCGGGGTAAAAAAAGTCTATTTAAAACCTTGTTTTTTCATCAGATGAGATATTAAAGCTGCTGTCTGTACTCGACAGGAAAAAATGTTACATTCATGAACAGAACACAAAGTTACGGAATCATTTAGTATCAGGACGATCGGGTGCATTTCCGCCAACAGCGCGTTTGTGTGGCTGCCCAGAAAGTGACATCACTCGGACATGCCTCATGGTCTCTTTGTATGAACGTTGCCTGATCTGTACTGAACGGAGACGAGCTCACCTCCCTTTGGGAAGCTTTCCGTCCTCCAGGAAGAGAGCCCAGATCTGATGCGTTCCTGCCATGGCTACCCACAATGCATCACCACCTGCGTAAACAAACACACGGCACCAAAGAAGATAAATATTGTACGTTTTCGAGAGATATTAATGTTGATTATCTTACTTAACATAACAGAATGAATTTTCAGTCAAGTGCGTACGAAGCAAACATCTTAAACAAGTCTTGTGAGGCTAAACGAGATGTGACGTTCAACCTCTAATATGGTATGGACAACCGTCGTATTTCATTTTACCCTTCTGAACTGCATGACCGATCTCATTATGAGATCTCACTGATGCAAGCACAGCCATTCATTTTAACAGGCTCAAGCCCTAATCAGTATTCCAAAGGAGTCTGTTTATATCTATATAAAGTAACATATGGGTTCTGCAGTAGGTGTCCGACTCGACCGCCTGTCACATGTCTGAGCCATCAGTTACTGCGAGAAAGCAGCAAAACCACCCCAATCATTGTCTGTCATTTAGCCGCACTCATGCGGTTTCAAACCGGTACGATTTTGTCGCTTTGGGCAAACTATTCCTTTAAGCACCTCTTTCCCTTCTCGTTTTCTTACATTTCTCAAGACCTATTTTGCACCCCTTTCAAAAGACAAACATATTGAAACCCTTCAGGGCACCGAAAACATGCAGGAAACAAAATACGTGACAGAGTTTAACGCAGTGCGACCCAAGCTGATGCATTTACAATTCAAATCAGTTTAAGTACCGCACGGACGGTGCTAATACTCAAGAGCATTGCCCTGCGTTTGCTCTTCGAAGAATCCAGAACGAAGGGCTCTGCACTTACGTCTAACAATAGCCTACTAATGGTACCGGCGCTTATCAGAGACAATTTCTCTGCTGGGTTGGAGCCTAACTACATGCATTCATGAAAGAGTGAGACAGAGTAGGGGAAAAAAAAAATAGTGAGAAAATAAGAGCCGAGATGGGGAGGAGGGGGATTGAACTCCTCACGCAGAATTTCAAAGGGATCGGAGATGGATTGAAAGGTAAAAACGGAGAACGGCTCTAAATAGATGAAATCGGTGATGAATGGCCAGCTGAACCACAGGAGTTCCAATGACAATTAAACTTTAAAGGAGAAAACCAAAATGAAGTGAAACAGGCAAACACGGAGCAGACTTGTTTAGCTAGAAGGCTGATGTAACATTAAACTACCATCTGAATGTTGCTGAAAATACTACAAAGTCAAAAAAACAAACCTAAACTTCTCACCTCAGAAGAGTCATTTTCCTTGGGCCGCTATTAAAAGGGTTATTTGTTTTAATAGGTCTGTTTTAATCATTTAGTCCACTACAAATGTTTATCAAGGCATCCTGTGTGGCAATTTAGTTTTACAATTTAATATTCTCTAATTTCTACCTCTTTCTGGGCCTTAAAACAAAATATCCACTTAGCAAGCTGCGTTTTGTTACTTTACCTTAAAGACTCACGTAAACACACTGCGGTATGAACAAATGCTTACAAGCTGTAGCTTTGCTATCATGTCCAACAGTTGCTGCCGCCCCCATCCATCAATACCAGCTTCCTGCAAAGTCTGCAATACACTGTAACAGGTTCACAAAACAATCTGTGCTAAAACATGACACCCAAATGGACAAAGCAAACTGAAATTGTAGGAGATGTTATGTCTTCTTCAAAATGTTAGTCTGTGGTGAATGGGAGTCATATATCTTATATTTAGGAGTGACATGGTTAGCATTTTGTAGCTTAGCTATCGTAATCTTATACTTAGCTTATGTAATCATGAAATCATTTCATGTTTATTCTAAATTATTTTTCAGTGCACATCTTTTTTTAATTCATGTGCCCTCGTAATCTTTAACCAAATCTGAAAATATACTTCCCCTCTGGAACGACAGACCTCTGATGACATCAGTCTGATGGCTTGGGTGGAGCCAGAGCCGTTAACCTGTGGCCAGCTTTGAAACGGCTGCTTTTCAATAGCCAATCAATTTCCAGTGGAAACAACAAGCCACGCCCTCCATTGACTAAGCTATGTCAGAACACTGAAGTCTTTCGCAACTTCTCATTCTGTTGACTTTAATGCACTAAATTCTAAACTTATTTTGAAAAGGTTAAAAGAATTAGGAACATGAGATGCACAGGACGCAATGATATCTTGTTTACTTACAAGAACCTGCAAGAAAGCTGTTCTGTCTCTTCTAAGAACAGGTCTAATGCACAGCGGGACATCAGTGAGTGTGCTCCAAACACACTCTTCCTAAATCAAACACTCTCTGTCTTTTTGCTAATGCTGGTCACATTTATTTCTTCAGCCACTTTGTAATGGAACAATATACCTGAATTGCATATTGAATTATTAATGGCTTAAAATATAAAGCAGGAGTTTTAATTACATTTTAGAAGCATGTTAAATTAATTTCTCTAGACCTGTGGGACACCAGTTCATGCTGGGCAGCTTCAGATAAAGATATTAGCCTTTCAAAGGCGTGCTTGAAAACAAAGATCTATGGTGAACAATTCGGTAGAGGCATCGTTTTTTGAAGCTCCAACCACATGAGTGCTTATGATCATATCACCCACTTTACTCAGGCAACACCAAAACATTCAGCTCTGTGTATTTAGCTAGCAACCATCAGACCACACAATTTACTTCAGGGCCTCAGAAGACAGAAAGAGGCTGTTTTAGCAGAACAAAGCTGTTTTTTCACCCCTCGCTGTACAACACTTGTAAAAATCAAAGGCGAGTGTGGTATCTACAAAGAGAGGACTTCTGAGAACCTTCTGATTAAAGATTCCAAGATGGACAGGGCAGATAGGCAAAGATGTGAAGAATAAGTGAGAGGGAAGGAGAAGGATGACTACAAAGGCTATAAAAATGCTCCCGGCAGTATAATAAAATGTAGATTCACAAGATATTAAATTTTATGAGCTGAAAGGTTGAAAAGGGAAGACAGTGTGACACAATTTCTAAAGGACGGAGCAGAACATACTGGAAGAGAATGAGCAGAGGTAGGGGGTCAGTACCTGCGTTGCCAAGGGTAACGTCCCAGGGGGAGCTGATTGGCTGTTGAGGTCCTGGTGCTCCACCTTCTTTATCTGTGCCTTGCACCCCAATGCCGGCTAAGGTCGAGACTTTCCCCTCTGAAAGGTCGATCTGAAAAGGGGGGGGGGAAGACTTTTATTGAGGACAGACACAAATGGTTTCTGAAGCACCAATCAGACTGAATCTGGGTTAAAGGCTGCCAGCAGGATTCTAGCGTGACCTGATTCCACTGGTTTACCTTTCTAATAAGATGGTTCTCTGTATCAGCCACGTAGACCGTGTCTCCCTTTATAAACACCCCTTGTGGGGAGCTGAATTGGGCCTCGGACAAATTTCCATCTTGTCTTCCACTTGAGGGACCTAAAAAAAGACATAAAGCAAAGATAAATCAGTTCTAAAACAGCCTAAAAAAAGCCTGGAAATCCTCAATTAGAAGCTTTTTTAAAAATCCTTTTACATCTGGTACTAAGTAGTGGACAGTGCTAAATACAGGTGTAAATGGGTTCACCAAAAAATGCATAATTTGGAAGCAGTAATGTATTATATGCAGCAACAATCTGATTTCCCCTTGAAATCACAACACAGGTGGTCGCAAGACACACATTTGTGAAGCACTGAGATGTTACTAAACAGCTGCGTTCTTCAGCTGAGCACTTTGGTTGCATCACCCATGACATCTTAATACCAGGTGTAAACAGGAAACAAAAAATGATCCTTGCAAGCAACGACTCGTGTGCATTACCAACTCTTACCCCCTACAGAGTGCAGCACCTGCCCAGTTTTGGAGACCACCAAAATCCTGTGGTGTCCCGTGTCTGCGATCGCCATCCGCTTGCCGCTGGGGTCCATGGCTATTTTCCCAGGGAAGGACAGGATGGAGGGGGGCAGGGAGTCTCTGTACAATTTGATTCCCACACTGTGGTTCTTTAAAAGACCTTTTTCTCTGTAGTGCTTGAGAGCAGCAGCAGTGAAAAGGAAGAGGCGTTCTCGATGGCCCTCGCCCACCAGGGAGAAAAGCAGGTTTCCTCGGGGTCCCAGCAGCACCAGCGTGGGCCAGCAGGACACTTCCAGCTCCTGCCACAGATGAGCATCGCTGTCATTCACTACAGGATGGGTGATGTCATATCTCAACACGGCACTGCGTACGTTCTGCAGAACCTTCTCATTGGGGAATTTAGCAGAATGCACACCTACAACAACAAGACCATCTGTAGGGAAAAGAAAGAGCAGAAAGTAAATGGGTGGTCTAAATTGACATGAAGTTTGGTCAGAACGTATTCTGACCATCTGATGGACATGTAAAGCGACCAAACGGTTTTATTTCCCAATTAGGAGCAGGTTTAGCTGAGATGAAGCCAACAGGAAATGAGACCGGAAAGATGGAGATGAGGCTAAAATCTGTCTCAGAAAGCAGCAAGACTCCAACATGTTTAGAGCACGTTCACATTGACATTTGAACAGACATTCAAGTACTCTTGTTCTATTGTAGGCTTTTGAACATCACCAGAAACACCAGCCGATGCTACAATGCTAGTCTACTTTTATAAATTAATTAGGTGATTAAAATAATTTTGATTTATTTGTCAGACAGGCGCTCTCAAACACTACCTGTACTGTGTATATAAAGATCTATATTCCACCCATCAAAACATTTTGGCCTGAGAAGAACTTTATTAAAATGTCCTGAGGTAAATTTAGGTTTCAAAGTTATTCTAAAAAGGTCCTTTAGTGAGAACTTTGAAATAATGAATATTTAATTGTATCCAGTTCTGGCCCTAAATCCAAAGATAACGATAAAAAGGAAACTGGCTTTAAGTTTTAAATGATTTAATAAATTTACTTTTTGCCTAATTAAGATTTTCAAGGACGCTTGTTTTGTTTTTGTTCAAAGAAAATCAATTCAGGTCACACAAAGCACTTCCTCACTAACAATGCATGAAAACATGTTGCGTTGGTGTTATTGAAGTTTTTGACACACTTTGTCTGAATTCTCGAATACTGGAAATCTGAAAGAACCAGCTTTTGTCCGCTTGTCAGCTTCTTGAATTCATTGTTTATCAAATGATTTATGATTTTAATGGAACTAAACCTCCTCCCTGTAGCTCCTCCCTTCTAAAAAAGACTGAAGAACAAAGACACGATGGATTGCAGGCCCTACACACATTACAAAAATGTCCATAAATGTCCTTTTGAAATAAGATCAGAATGTTTCTCTTAGGCATGCTGCAATAACAAAAAGCCTCATCTGGGGGAATGAAACAAATGCAGACAAAATGCAAACTGAAATAAATATTTATATACACACACTTAATCAAGACCTTTGTGTTTTCTCTGTGTATATAAATAATAATTCAAATGTATAAGAATCCCCAAGGTATAGATCGTAACATGGGCTACTGAATGCAGAGTGTCAAAACCCATCAAGAAAACACGGGGTCTTGATTGAGAGCTCATGAAACCCCCAGGCATCCCATTATACCCAATGCACCCCGTTTCTCTGTTTGTTCCAGTCTCCTGCGCTGCGCTACAGTCCACTCACTCCGTCTCACTTCGTCTAATTTAGTAAAAATGTCAGCGGAACTTCTCTGCCTTGTCACGCAAAGTGACATTTCTCTGTTCTGTATCCCTGGGGTGGGCAACACAGCCATTGATGAATGAAGCAGACGGACGGTGGTTTTTAAATTCCGGTTTCAGTCGTCCATCAGAAGATTAAAATTCATAGGCTCAGCAGCAAAGATGGAAATCATATGCACGGAGGGACCGGTATCCCATTTCTCTGCGCTTTTACCTTGCTTCCCCTTTGCTTACGATTAATTTGAAATACACCTGCTGTAGACAAAATGTGACTGATGCTTGTCTGTTTTTTTCTCCCTAGATAACAAGCAAGCAGGTTGTTTAGCCTGCGCTGCTGCTTATGAGTATATGAGAGTGATGTATGAGTGCAAAATATGAACGGTATGAATATGTTTTTTCATTTCCAAGATAAAACGAAGTAGAACGTGGAACTGTGCACATGCTCAGTATGGTTCATACAATATAGTTCACAATATAGCTTCTGATAGCGATTAATCAATCTTGGTTTCCCCGTAAATAGTCATGTAAAAAATAACACCATGATGATATCAAGATTTTTGAAATACAATGAAATATTACTTTTTTCACACCCCTAATAATAATAAACCCCTAAAAATAAGAGTGCCTTATGTCACCAGAATAACAGAGAATAAACGAAACAAAAGATCTCTGTGCAATGAGACAAACTCAGATGAGACTCCATAAACTGCATTTGAAATAAAACTTTGTAAGAATATATTAATGATAATAATAACCAATAATAAATAATAATAATAAATTCACATGATATGATGAAACATAGGAAGGAGAGGTGAGGAAGTTTGTTCTGCTCCTGTTAGGAACAGAATGTACCAAAAGAAGTGCCAGAGATGAGGTATGCGTCAATGGGTGAGATATGTCAGCGAGTGGCCTGACCAGTTTCCCCTAGATGATCCCACAGAAGTGGCTATCGAAGGGCTACTGACAGCCAGGGCTGATAATACTGTACACACAGCTGCTATAATAAGCCACCGGCCAGCACAATGGTGCATCGAATCTCTGAGTTCTAGACCTGGTCTCTATGTATTTAAGTCTAATATAAGCTACACTTCAGAGATAATAAAAACGTGTTGCTGGACCAGACAAAAATAGTTACTAGCTCGAGAGACTCCCCGTAATGCCCCAGTGAACCTTAGACATGATTTACGCTGGTTTCAATGGAAAAACCAGAAGACATTAAACTAGATGCCCCACACACTAAAATGTTTAATAAAAACACCTCAATCACCCAGTCTAATTTTTATTAATTTATTAACATACTACTGCTATTCTACTGTTTAACTCAGGGATGTCAAACTGAGCTCCTGGAGGGTCAGTGAGTTTAGCTTCAACCTTAATTTAACACACCTGGTTCAGCCAATCAATGTCTTCAGGATTAGTAGAAATTTCCAGGCAGGTGTGCTGGAGCTGGTTGGAGCTAAACTCTGTAGGAGACTGTCCCTCTAGGAGTTTAACACACCTGGTTTAACCCAAAAGATTGGAAAATAAAAGCTGTCTGTGTCTTATTTCATACAAGCACTGTACCTTCTGCGGAGTAACTTTGCTCCAGCTGGTGTAGATCAGGAAGCACGTGCATGCAGTTTATGCAGCAGTATGTGAAGAAGTCTAGCATCACCACCTTGCCCGATAACTCCTTCCTGAATGACAGCGGGCCGTCTGTGTTCAGCCATTCCAGTCCTGCAGAGGGACAATGGAAGAGTTAAACTTATACAGAATGATAGATTTTGAGTTTAAAAATTAGTTTTATATACTTTTTATATAATCGATTCGCTACTACAAGATCATTTGCTTCAACAACATCTCAATTGATCAATGATACACAGCAGCCAGTTTACAAACAACCATTTTATTGTATTTATAACTTGCTCAATCCAACAACTGACACGGTTCTGTTATGTCAGTAGATTATTTTGGGTCACTGATTGATCTTGAGTGGATCTCAAGTTTCACAGCCACTCCCAGATGTCAGATGAACTGTATACACTCCCACCACCCTGCGTTCATTTCACACTCATACCTTCCTCAAAATCCGGGATAATCAAATCCTCCTTCTCGTCTATTTTGTGCAAATACTGACGTACGAGATTTTCCTTCTCTTCTTGGGTCGTCGCGTCGTCCAAAGCATAATCTAACTGGCTCTGAATAGGAAACAAAGCTGACAGCTTACTGTAAGACGCCATGACTCCCACAACACACAGAGCGAATGACCCTTAACATTGAGGATCAGCCCATTCGTCAAACATTATTATATTCGTTAAAAAAAAAATTGTGAGAATAATTACGATGATAAAAACACAATAAAATTATTTCATTTTATTAATACATTAATTAATGTCCTTTATATATTTTGGAATTGACTACCGCAACGTAAAATAAGGAAAACGCCAAAACCAATGTGAAAATAGATGTGCTTTCAACATTGGCGGTAACTGTAGTGCACTGCAGAGAGGAGAAAAAAATGACTGATATGAACCTTCTTTGTTTAAATAAATCGTCAAAATGCTATTTTATCGAATATGTTTAGCTGTCAGGATGGTTTTATAGAAGGTAGGGTCGCCTGTGTGTTTTTTAATCGTAAGAGATGATGAACGTGTCTCGTCCGAACAGCTGCTTTCAAAACAAACCTGCAGAATTTGTTAACGTTTACAAATGTCACAGAGCGACTCGGAGAGTGACATATGGGACTATAAACCCCTTAGGAAGACTAAAAGAAAGTCCAACACCTCCGACCAACACGGGACCAAAAGGACTAAGGAGCGCAAACCATCACTGAAAACAACGAACGTCAAGATTAACGATGCTTGTCTCACAAACTCAGAAATAAACGGGAGATCAGACCAACAGAGTTCATTGGACCAAGGACCAGTTTCAAACTCTCTGGATGTACATAATGGGACACCATCTCAAGTTACCCAACACAAAGAAGAGTCGGATGGCTTCTGTCCTGTCTGTCAAATGCCATTCTCCATCCTGGTTGTTCAGTCTCAACAGTGGCATGTTGCAGAATGTTTAGATACCAAAGGCGAAGACTGTAGAGGTAATACGTCTTTGTTTGTATTGCATAATCTTATTAGCATTGCTTATTGTAGACGTCCTTATTATTAGATCATTAGTAGATTGAGATGAATTGTAAGAAAAAAAATTTTTTACTCATTCTCATGTCCTTCCACACACATGACTTTGTTTCATAAAACAAATAAAGTGACAAGTTTATTAGAATGTCTAAGTTACAAATAAGTAACTCTTAATAGAAAAAGCAGTAATAGTTTTTCATAGTTTGGCAAACTATTCCTTTTATCTAACCAAGAACTGTTGTTTTAAGCTTCATTACTGAAATGCATTGTCTCACGTTACAGAATGTTCAGATGGTCTACAGTGTACGTCTTCCAACCCCAGTCACTACAAGAGGTACAGCCACTCTCTGCTTGCTCACAGTCGAGCCCTGAACGACAATGTTAGTACAGCAGTGACCCAAAGTTGCACGTTCAAGGCTACCGCAGACTTCAGCTCTAAATCAGTCAGTGACGTGGCTTCTGTGTCTAATACGGAGAGCTCTGTGGACAGTGCTGTGAATGTATCCACTTTTTCTAGCCAAAGTTCATCTCCTGGTGAAGGATCCAAGGGAACTCCTAACCAGATCAATGCCCTGCTCCTCCTGCGCTCTCCTAACACTGAAGATATTAAGAAAAAGAAAGGCTGGTCTCCTTCCACCAAGAGATCTCAGTCTCAGAGTTCATCACAGGAATCCAGAATGAAGATCTCCACTCCAGTTAAGCCTCATTACATTGAAAGTGCTGTTCAGAAACAGGCAGATGAAGTTAAGGAGGAGTTCTCTGTTTTTGATGATGATGATTATATCTCCTACTCCCCACTAGCTGAGTATCTAGATGTGGATGAGGAGCAAAACACAAATAAAGAGTTGCAGTTAAGCAGTCCTGTAATACATGGTATTGAAATTGCAGCTGATGATGAAGAGAGTGATGTTGATTCTCTCAAATTGTTTAGTGATGAAGATGATGAGTTGTTTAGTAACATGCTGGACCAATATGAGACCAACAGCCAGGAACATGAGCCACCCAAAGATTCTTTAAACACCTGTGCAAAATCGCAGGCATCGTTAACACCAGAGAATCACCTGGTCAGTTCCACAGGTGTTTCTGATAGAACGTTTCAACATGGACCTCTTTCACAACAAATTTGTCAACACTCTACAAAAAACAGTAGTTGTGCGAACACCCAACTACAGTCACCCCAAAGTTTGGTGTTAGAGCGCCTTCGAGAACGCATTTCTAATTCTGCCCACATCAACGGTTTGGAACCTTCTTGTTCAGAAGCAACATCTGCTTATATAAGCCAGGAGTTGTCTTCAACTCAGACAGCCCTATCCATTTCCCAGAAAACGCTCTCCATGGCTCCTAGGAGAACCCAGACTAAGGGAGGTCCTTCTGGATTAAAGCAAACAGACATTGGGGTGTTTTTCGGCCTGAAGCCATTAGCGGAACAAAAGGCAGAGGAGGAAGTAAACAGCACACCCAAAACCGATCAGCAGGGATCTAGGAGAGAGAAGATTGCAAAAGCTAAGGAGCAAGAAGTGAAGCGGCCGGGAAGACGGCGTAGGAAGAATGAAGCCCCATCTGAAGCATCCAGCATCTCGCCTACAGCAGAAGATGGCACTGCTCAGCCCACGCAAACAGAAGGAGGAAGAGGAGGGAGAGCAGCAGGGTGGAAAAGATGGAACAGGGGAAGAGCGACAGATGGAGATCCTGAGGTGCCCAAGCGTTGTCCGTTCTACAAGAAAATCCCTGGTTCGTGAAACACTTTAGGCTGGAGTTGCATGATCTTGTTTTGACCTACTTGTTATATTACAAAAGCACCTACATTTTAGGTTTAAGTGTTATTTATCTGATCAGTTTCAACAGATGAGAATAATGCAACAGTACAAAATATGTGCTAAATTCACTTTTATGATAATGACAGCATTATTGTTTTGCTTGGGGGACACCGTGTTGGTTCAGAGTGGACTGGTGACTAAACCTGTTTTCTGTATTCTGCAGGAACTGGTTTTGCTGTGGATGCTTTTCAGTATGGGCTTGTTGAAGGTGTGACAGCATACTTTCTCACCCACTTCCACTCAGACCACTACAATGGCTTGAAGAAAGACTCAGTTTTCCCCATCTACTGCAACAAAGTATGCCTGTCTGTCTCATTATTTTCTCTGAATTTCTCTTTTTAAGTCACTTTAGATAAAGCAAAGCGGCTGCCAAATAAATAAATGTAAATGTGTAAATGCTTTCACATAAGGTTTTTCTCTTTTGACATGCAAGTTCAGTCTGCCACTCGTTCATAACAAATTTCTTAATCCTTATGTCATTTAAAAAGCATGTGTCCTGTACATTAAAGGTAGGGTGGGTAATTTCAGAGAGGCTAGCAATAGCTTTTTTCAAG
>JAZGTK010011165.1:0-15834 GCA_036877625.1 Ambastaia sidthimunki | reverse complement strand
GATTTTCTGCTGCACTAAATAAGTGATATTTGCACTGTGTGTGTGTGTGATTAGTGTTATGGTCACAGGCCTGTTCTCCCGCTGACTCTTAATTAATTTAAATGAACAATAGCTGCTCGCCCTTCAGCAGGCGCTTGAAAACAGCTGTGAGTCCCGTGCAGCATCCAGAGAAACACAGACAGTCTTTATTCTGTCTCAGAGCCTGGCACTAATCTTACCCTCCACTCCTCCCTGCTCTATATCCCTCCATCCATCCATCCATGCATTGTTCTGCGGGGTTATTCAGGGACTTTGATTACATGTGGTCTGAGCAACAGGCTGTTTTTTTTTTTAACTAATTAGCCGTAGCAGGGAGGAATATCTTGGAGGGCAGAAGGCCTGTGTGAAGCCTGTGCTCTGTGTGAAATCTAACACTGTAATGTATGAACACACTGCATGGTCTGCTAAAGCTGGCTGGCATGGCTGGTATGATGGTGCTGATGTTGTGTCATTGAGCTGATGATGCTAATAGTGTGACATAGTGGCTGAAGGTCTAGGCTGGTTAATCCAAGGTTACGGGTTCAAACACATCAGGGTTGGTTCATACTGTATGTTGTGCCCTTTAGGGAGACACTTATTTCACATTATTTCAGGAGCATTGTTTCTGAAACAGAATAAGGGTTTGTGCTAGGGATGGGCTGAGTACCTGAGTACTTGACCATCCAGACATAACAATGAAAATGTTATGAACATTACTCATGAAAATGGTAATCGTCTGGGTTATGGTGACTATCTGATTTCAGGATATCTGATTAATCTCAAATATAGTGTGTCATGCAGAAACGCTTGTGGTGTTTATTTACTCGATTCTCTGGGTCTGCTGCCCACCACAGTTTTCTTTTTTCTGGTGGATCACTTAAAGTGCTTTCTCTGATTTTATAATAGTAATATAAGCAGTACAGCTGTATCATAGCAGGAGTGCTGATTTTACAGACCCATTGTGATAAAATCACACTGATAATAAGCAAGCAAACCCAAGAGACCCTCATTAAAGTTAAGGATCCAGTGCACTTTCTTTTATAGTGATTTCATAGCCTTACATTACCTACAAGCACAGTGACTGTGAGTGTTTGTGCGTCTGCTGATTAATTCACACATTGTTCACTGACCCTCTTGTCTATATTGTGTCATACATGCCACAGCATGAGTCTCATCAGCTCTGCTGTATGGCTGTATTGAGCTGGAGATGATGATGTCACAGGCTTTTCTGGCATCTTTATCAGGGAACAGTTACTGCTCAGTCTGGCTGCTGGGTTCTTGGCCCTCATCATTGTCATGCAGTGCATTATGGGAGCTCTCGGGATCATGGTGCTGGCCAAAGGGACAGCTGTGAGAAACTTCAGCGTGGCTGAGCACCGTGCACACATGTGTGGTTGTGCGTGTGGGTGTTTGCTTTGGCTGGGCGATATGTTTGTGAATCCAGATGTTATTCTGACTGCATAAAAGCACTAGAGCGTTTGATTACTCAAAGAGAAGGATAAAAAAGGAGTGACTTGAATAACTGGTGTGTATATAAAAAGACAAATCTGAATTAGCCTGTTCTTTATCTTTTGATCTGGTTTGCCTTTGCATTGTTTTAGGATCCAGATATTTAGTTTCCTTGTAATTTTGTTTGCATATATAAATTATTATTGGCAAGAACGGCCAACATATAAAACAACAAGCACAGTTTACTTTTTGAAGGATTCTCCTTGATGTTGTGTAAAGCCAATGAGATTGGAAATGACCATTTCTGCAAGCTCTTCAATGATGTGTCATTTAAGCTTTTAATTTTTCTAGAATTTTAATGTTAAATGATACAGCTGTCTACGCTTCTTCAGAATCTGTGGAGAGTATTTCCAGCTCATGTTGTGACCCAGCAGGGGAGGCCAATCACTTTTCTAATGGACTCAGTACATAGTGGCTTCAGTGATGGTCAGACACTTGTTTTTCCAGTTCAGGTTAAAGGAAACAGGTGTCTGGAGATATTATGCGATCTAAGATCTAATTTTTTAAAGATTAATTAGCTTTGCAATGAGTCTTCTGACAGATTTCTAGCAATGTAAAAGTTACAACAAAACATGGTAAGATGTTGAAACAAGGTTTTTCTTTTGGGACTGATGTATTTTCTTTGATTTGTAAAGAGGCCAAAGTCTTAGCTAATATGTAATTGTGTTGTGCAGCCTGACAAGAAAAAAACTGTTGATGGCTCACAGTCTTTTTTGGGCATTACACAAAATCACATGATGCAATCTGACAACAAAAAGTGTAATGTACGGTAAAATTACAGTGTACGGCTCGGTTAGGGTAAGAAACAGCCATTTCCACCAAGTGCAGTAGTAAAGTGTGTTATAGTAAGTTTGTTAACAAACTGCTAACTGTTCAATTAAAGATTTAATTACAATTATACTTTGCACTTCTTGTTATGGTAATTAATATAGTAAATTAAGTTTACAATATCTACCAGTTAGAGTCCCCTTTTCCCGTTTGAGCCCCTGATGGTATGGAACTCTTTGCACATCTGTGGTAATGAGTGTCAGTTTCAGCTCAAGGACTGTTTACAGTGCTTTGAGAGATGTGTTTGCACCAACTGTGTGTATGTGAGAGAAAGAGTCTCTCAGTAGGCAAAAGGACAAAAAGGACTGACTACAAGCCCTGACTACACTCACCACCTACTTTTCTATAGTCTGGGTTTTGGAAGTATTTTTACCATTTTTTAAAAATAATATAGTTCTAAGCCAGGAACCAAACCAGTTATGAGTCACAACATTACGAACTTAAATTAAAGCAAACGTATATGGAAATCAGAAAAGGTATGAGCATGTACCAGTGTGTTCTACAGAGTTAGATGCTAATCTAGTAATCAGTTTATTTCAGTGACTTTATTTAGACTTGTCAGACCGATTTAAACCGATGACTTGTAAGTCTGTAAGTCTTTTTGATACAACGTTACAATACAATGTTTGTATTGTAGATTCAGTAGTTGCAGAGCACCACTGCTAAAAAGTCAGAAAAATCTGCTATGTGCTTTTCAATGAGTGAATTACTCACTTACCATAAAGCATTGAGAATTATGTAATCAAACAAAAAACAGACTTACTGTCATTGATTTTAAGTATAAAAACAGATGACAGACAACTGACAAAATGTTCAGATATTTACAAAAAAATTAGTAGTTTGAGTATTGATCACTGTATTTACAATGCATAACTTTCACTTCTGGGCTCTCTGGTGCAGTTTGCGTTTGAATGGTAGCTGTAGATGGAGTTTTTAAAGCATACTAAACACAGCATGACTACTACATGTAAGAATTTATCAGCTATGACTGATGCTCACAGGCAGGACAGTGAGCTGTGGCAGTACTGTTTCCCTGTAGATGTGGGCTGGAACATTAACTCTTGAAGCTAACACAGCTGGAGAAATTGTTTGGATGTATTTCATGATCTAGTGCTTTTAAATATACAGACTATGTCCTATATAAACTATGGTTAGAATGCTAAGATTTGGATGTAGCCTTTATGTTTGCTAATGTTTTTTTTTTGCACATGGCTTTTTGCGTGTCTTTTGCCTTCTCGAAATAAATACTTTTGATGTCCTTTGATTTCATAATTAATTATCTGTCCATCACAGACTGTGTGACTAATTTTGTTTTTCTGTGAGAAATAGACTAATTGAAATTTTTTGACTAAGCCTTTTCTCTTCGACTAATGATTAGTCGACTGTTAGGGGGCAGCCCTAGTACCGCCCCGTTCAGTTTTGGGTTGGAAAAACAATAAATCAACTGTAGAATATATAAAAGGATTATACCCTGATAATCCCTATCAGAGATTTGCTGCTGTTTTTAAATGAATCTCCTGTAATCTTCTTGTGACATTGGGAAACTGGGAAAATTTCTGTTTGTTGCTGTACTATTTTCAATTTAATTCAGTTTTATTTATATAGCGCTTTTTACAATGTTACATTGCTTCAAAGCAGCTTTACACAAAATATAAGATAAATTAAGACATTAATAAACAAATTGAAAAAAATAAAATGAATAAAGATTATACACAATATATGGTATTAAAATACACACAATACACACAGGACAAAATACATACAAGTAATATATGTTAGAATGAATATTTTGATTGAATGATTACAGAATCCTAAGCTAAGTATATGTCAGCAGTTCTCCCAGTAAGCAAGCCAACAGGTCGACAGTGGCAAGGAACCAAAACTCCAGTGATGTATAGATGGAGAAAAAACCTTGGGAGAAACCAGGCCTAGCTGGGAGGGCCAGTTCTCCTCTGGCATGTTAAAGCTGCAATTTGTAACTTTCCTGGATATGAACGTAGTGCTGGTATTAGCGATTTATAATTTGATTAATTCAAAAACTATTGGAATCAATTACTAAAACATATATAAAATATAAAATATTACAGTCATTTGTAAGGGGCTGGTCCACCTGCTCTCTTTTATGGGGGGTTCAGTGGGGGTCTGAGATTACATAGCTAATCCGCTGGCAGACGAGGGACACCTGCACAGCCCCGCAGAACTGACCGGATTACGGAAACATGTTGTGCTAATTAGGGGATGATACGCACCACCTGGCCAGATCTGTAAGAAGAATGCCAGAAAGACACAGAGGAACGAGAAAAGAGAATTTCCTGTCAGAGGTCTTTTGTGTTTCAAATCACTGGCCTCACAGCTGACAAACATTGAGTTCCCTTTTTCTTTATGTTACTAATGCTGAACAAATGCTCTCTAGGTTTTGTCTGGCTCTCTAATTTTTGTGCTGCAGATTGAAACATTCAGAAACAGTAGAGAGAAAATAAATAAACAAAAAAACAATCTGGTATTTGTGAAAGAAGCAAGCATTTTT
Organism: Ambastaia sidthimunki; assembly: GCA_036877625.1. Taxonomy (NCBI): domain Eukaryota; kingdom Metazoa; phylum Chordata; class Actinopteri; order Cypriniformes; family Botiidae; genus Ambastaia; species Ambastaia sidthimunki. The sequence continues at coordinate 10,952 of JAZGTK010011165.1, read as the reverse complement.
TTTGTGTGACGGGTGGGGTCCCCTTCAGAGTGGGGCTCACGGGCTTGGTAGGGATATAGTGTGTCTAAGCTTTTAAATAGATGAAGCTCTTTGGTACCAGACGGTGAATTTCTGTGCCCAATTTCTTATGCACTAATCAGTTTACCAATTTTCCAACTACCTACTGACAAACCAGTTAAAAATGTGTTTTATAACATAGCAAGATTGACACAACAGATATTGGGGACTATTCAATGTTTTCCTTATTTTACTTTTATACTTGTGCAAGAAGTGCTGAGTGGAGAAATGTAAACAGCTAAGTTAATACAGGATTAATCACAGAGAGATATCAGCATTAAGTATGATGGCCAGTGCTGTAGCAATTCATTCTAGCCACAAATGTATGAATGACACTAATGAGACTAACAATAGTTACATTTTTATATGACATTGAGGGGCTGGTAAATCTGAAACCACAGTAATACATCTGCATTATTTTAATAAATGTAAGCTAATACACAAAGGAATGTACACAATGTACATAAAGGAATTAAAAAATACGTGTGCAGACTTCATATCATTTCTGCCTATAAAAAAGAAAAAGTACTGTTGAATTGACATAACTATAAAAAAAGAATGGACGGGTGGTGTTTTTAACAAAACTGTTGGAAATTTCTTTGAAAGATTTCATGCCACCAACCTTTACTTTAGCAAATCCAACAAGTGTTTCCTCATTGTAGAACCTGGGAATTTGTAAACATCTTTTTTGTTCCTGCTGGACTTCCACACACCAGTGCTGTATTCAGAGACTTCCCCTAGACAGAGATAGGAGAGACTTCAGAGATAGGAGATCACTGTGGATCTGATACAATAGAAAGAAAACTCAAACCCTGTAGGGCGATGGTTGAAATGTGATGACACTTGATCAGCCAAAGACATTCACACTTCATTTTCTGCCACTGTTAATATAAACTCCATAAACCCTGATATTTCTGTTACATACTGTACGTTCAGTTCATGAATCAAACTGACATTTCCATCAGAACAGCATACATGTCTGCTGCTTGACTCACTAGATAACCTTGTTATTAATTTTCCTATTGCAGAGTTTTTCACACTGCTCATACCTACATCTGTACGGCTTCATTTACATGCTCTTTACATGCAAAATAATTAATTAAAAGACCACTAATACTGGTTAGAAGAATAGAAGAAGTTCATTTGATAGTTATTTAGTTTTTGAATTGTGAAAGGAGAGTTTTTGAAGCTGAGTTGGATTGTTCTCTGTTTATATTACACAACTCTCTAAAATACTTGATTTGGATTTGTCAGTCTCTGACATCTAATATCCATTTAATCTATTTATTTACTTAGTTGTGTGAAATAGAAGCCAGTAAGAAAGCATGCTGCTTCTACTGGTACATTTAAACAGTGTTGTTGTGTGGTAAGCAGTATTGTGCAGAGCTCTCCCGCCTCCACCTTCAGCTCCACCTGTCTGCATCTGTTTGTGGGATATTGTGTCTAACACTGCAGCAGCACTTCCTGTGTGTGTTCTTGTGTGTGCACTTCTCTAGTATTTATTTATCTATGTTATTCTGTAACATTTTGTACTAATGCAGAAAGGTTATGGGCTGTCTTTACCACTGATGGTCATTATATATGTATATACAGTATATGTACAGTATTAACGGTAGTAGTATGTTCTGGGAATGATCAGATATTGTTATCTAGCCAAGACAATTCCAGTTTGTCCTACAAGTGGTAACTCTTTGAAGAGTTTTGGAGAGGTTACTCTTTGAAATTCTAATTAATACTTGCACAATTTTTTTTACACATTTCAGACTACTGAACTCTGTAAAGTTTGCCTGACAGACAATTCATTTACAGTTTTTATTTGAATGACTTGTATGCCTAATTTTGGCTTTGTGTATTTCCCTGACATCAGGGAGTCATGTACACATACATTTCAGGAAACCTGATTCCTGGCCATGTCAATATTCATAGGGCACTTGTTCTTTGGTAAGTTGTAAGGATCACTGTTGAGTCCAGCTGTCATACATTAAAGCAGATAATCCTTTGTTTTAATCTTGTAACCTCTTCAAGGTCTCATTCTTTCTATGTTATTTAAGAGAGAAAATATAGCAAGTCAGACATCATCTGTCTACTGCTGTAAATGCTGTTTAAACAGAGCTGTGTTTAGTGGTGTATGGCTCAGGGTGGGGAGAGTGTGCAGGTGGTCATTTGGATTTTTGAGTGGTTAGGATGACCCAGAGGAAAAACTCAGACACAGGTGATCAAAGCCCTGCCTGATGTCTGCTGCTGAGGGTCAAACTCAATATTACCTCACAGAGTTAGAAATTACATCAGTCCTAACCAAGATTTGATCCTGGAAACTGCTTTCTTTTCATTCTTTCTTATATATAATATTTCACTCTGTGCAATACATCAAGTACACATTGTTACTATGTACAAGTACACATTGCCTACCCAAAAGTAAAAAATACATTAATTTATCATATAAACCTGTGCTGTGTGGAAGTCATCAGACTGGAACTGGTGATTTTGGCCAGCTGCTGACATTTTTATCTGCAGTATGCATTAGACTGTGTCCATGTCTTCTGAGACCAGCTTTGCCCTTTAATTAAGAACGTCTCATCTGCGGTATTCAAAAGGCTCTACATGTGGAAATATAAATAACCATATCCAATTGAACAAATAACCTGCACAGTCTGAAGATGTTGTTTTAGCAAATTAGATTGTGTCGTGTTTACAGAACTGTAATTGCAGTGGTCTGTGGGTATGTAGAGGGTATAAAAGTGAAAATGTGCAGCTTATAATTTTGTTCATGTGGTTATAATAATTTTGTTTGTACAACAGTAGTATATGTGCTGTACAATTGTCACACATTGCAATATGTAGATTTTCCTCATAGTAACAGTGCTTTTTTTTTGCACAGATCTATAAGATAAAATAAATGATTTATTACAGTGATGTCATGTGGTCTTTAAGTCTTATGGCTATACCTTTTATAACAATTATCTCATTAGAATATTGTGCCCCATAGAATTCAGCTGTAAATGTATGATATTACAAGAAAAAAAATGATGTTTAGTAAACTGTGACGTAAGCCGGCTGACAGCAACGTCATTTAACCATTTGACCAATCAACTGACCAGTACTGACCAAAACAATGATGATTGATGATTATCTCATACAAAATCTGATGTAAACAATGAAAATGTAGCAATATTTCTACAATTTATTACATTTCTGGAATAAAAGTGCAGATGGATGTTATATGTGTGAACACTTGGCATGGACCATTTAGCAGCGTGATCCAGCTGTATTCAGGACTGACGCAGAGTTTCAAAATAAAGGCATGACGTGCCTTTAATGTACATGTTGTAATCATATTTTTATGTCTTGTAAAACTTTGAAATGTTCTTGGAGTAAATACAAACCACCACTTCATATTTACACAGCTGTTTTAAAGTGGCAGGTGCCTGCATTTTGTATGGCGTTCGGCCAATCAATGTACACTTACGTCAGTGATCGTTTCTAGGGACTTTTTCAGACCTTTCTCTGAAGTAGGCGCTAATTTAGTTCCCCTAAAATACATACCTAGAACTAAAATTGCTCCTAGTTCCTGTGGTATAAACACACCAAAAAGCGTGAACTATCACCAATAGTTCTGAGAACTACGAGAAGGTTCCTGCGGTGCGAAATACCCTAAAAATTTCCTATACACTAAAAAACATGGCCACTGTATGATTGTTTTTTTCCAGAGTAATATGTAATTAAACAGTTTGTTTTTCTATCAGAACACAGTGGGAGCAAGGCTCATGTGTTTGGGTGGGTGCTCTGCATTTTACTCTGAAGGGTGGGGTACTGATGGGGCTCTGGCGACTGCAGTATTTTTGGGGGAGTTCCACACAGCAGATGTGTGAAAGTAGGGCAGATGTAGAGGACAGCGCTTGTGTAAGAGCTAAAGGAAGGAGGTGGAGGTCTGATCTCAGCACATGTTTGGAGTTTCAGTTCACATATGCACACTTGTGCTGTGCATTTCACACAAGCACATCAGGGAAATGGATTATTTTGTAATGCAAAAGTCGAAGCTAATAGCCCATTAGTAAGATTGCTGTATTAAAAATGATCTTAGACACATTTTTATGATGTCAAACAAGAATTTACCTCCCACTTTTTAAACAGCATTGGCTTTGGAAGTACATTTCCCATTCATTGTCTCCATTGGCATGTTAATGTCTTCCACAAGGTTCTAACCCATGCAAACGTTTATTTTTTGAGATTGTGTTAATGATGTCATTCTTTATGAGGTAATCAGTTAAATTCTGTAAGTGCTGCAAATTCTACTTACAAGTCAGCAGTGACTTCTGATCAGTGGATCTCACTTCAGGAAATTACACTGAAAGTGGTGACCGGCTTTCTATTGTCATTATGGTAGATCACTAAAAATCATTTTTATTAACAAAACTTTCACTTCCAAAACTGCACCGTTGAGCTCTATAGGCAGCGATTCATGGACTGCAGTACATTTTTACATTTTTAAACTACAGCAACTGAGAAAGTTTTTCTGCATTCAATAATATGAGTATACCCAGTTTTAGTGTAGAGTAAACATTGCATGTCTGATTTCTGTCTGCACTGATGAAGACGTTCTGCATAAGCTAAGCAGCTCAGTTTGAACAGAGGAAGAGGATGCTGGCATGGATGTGTCTCCTCTGTTCTTCTGCTGAACCTGCACATTTTACACACACTTGCAGCCATTGAATGATTTGAAATGGATGTGGTGAATGAAAGCATCTGGTTGTTTTATTGGCTAGTCATATTCCTCCACTTATCTCACCATATGACAGTTTTATTATTTGGCATATGACACTGATTAAGAATAACGTTACAAAAATCAGTATGCAGTGTGATTTAAAAAAGAAAGAAATAAAGTGAGTCCTGGCCATATCTGGGGTGGGCATTTGGATTGATTCGTTTTGTCTGTTTCATGGTAATATGTTATAATACTTGAACTGACTCTAGTCTGTGTTTGTTTTTATACAGAACTCTATGAATCTGCCTCCAGACAAAGCAAGATTATTAAGACAGTATGACAACGAGAAGAAATGGGAACTCATTTGTGACCAGGTAACCATTTCACTCCATACCTCACTGTACAGCAGTCTTTCCTCCAGTGCATGCTGTAGCTAGTAGCTAAAGAACTAAAGGTTTATGGGTTAAACAAGGAACTATTGGTAGATAATGGAAGATTTGGGCTTATGATCAAAAAAGGTTGCAGGTTTGTACTTGTAACTTAAAATGGTGCTGAACTGTGGTGCTGTCTTCAATTTGTAATACATTGTCTGTATACGTAGAGACTATATAGTATTATTAAACAAAGAAATGATTTAAAATGAAAGATTCTGAAAAGTTCTTACACTGTTTAAACAGTAGCAATAACAACAATAGCAGTAATAACTGTTATATTTTGGTGTGGTTGTAAAGGTTAGGTTACGAAATATATTTTAATGAAAAATAATCAATATTAATGTAAACAATTATTTGTTAAATATATTATTACTATAAGCATGTTTATATGGTTTATATTTTTTTTACAAAACTACTCTAATAAATGAAGCATTTAGAAGACATTCTAAAATATTGTTTTTTTTCTTTCCTTAACAATGACAAATGTTTTTTTACAGATGTTTTACAAATTAGCCCCTGTGCTTAGAAGTTTCTTTTTGTCCCTCACAATTTGCTTCATGCTCACAAAAGTCCTACGTCCACAGTGTTAAATCTGTGTATGTACACGCACAGACAATATATCAGAGGCCTTGCGTTGTTTGAAAGGAACTGGGTTTCTTCCTCTTTCCTGTTATGTGTTCTGTAGAAGTCACACATCAGAATGAGCCACTGTTATTTACAGATTAGCAACTAAAAATAGGTGCAGATTAGCCAGTGCGAAACCACACACTCACAAACACAAAACCAATGCTACAATAAATAACATTCAGACAATGAACATCAGTGAAATAACATCTTTCTCTCTCTTTTCTAGGAACGATTCCAAGTAAAGAATCCTCCTCACACATACATACACAAGTTGCAAAGTTATCTTGACCCAGCCATGACCAGGAAGGTGAGTTCTGATTGGATTTCTGTCTCTCCAGTGGATCAGGGGCTGTGTGTATGTGTGAGGGCTGGGATGGATGACTTCAGACATAAAATAGCTCCTGATAATTTAATTATCTTAGAGTCCCACCCTTACAACTTCACCATGACAGCTGGCCATAGAGAGGAATAGCCGAGACCTGATGCTTGTAAAAGGGATCAAATGTTACGCCTGATTTAAGCTTTAATTCTGCCAAAAAAATTGATTTTTTTATGATGAAAAGTTGCCCAATTAAAGGGGTCATATCATGAGTTAAAGTGGATCTTTTGAAATAATGAGTTACATACTAAAACTTAAAGCAACTTGCTGACATGTTTAACTTTTAGACTGATTATAAAAAAACTAGATTATGAGTGTGTTTGGCACAAATAAACTAACATTACCTGACATTATGGACCTCAGAGACAAAATAATTTATGATATAATTTATGGTATGAAATGTTTAACCCTAAAAAGTTCAGAAGTAATGGGATGAGTGAATAGGAAAGAAGAGGGTGATTGATAATACATGTGATGAATATTCAGTTTAGTGTTTTGTATGTCTTTACTGGTAAGTAAAGGATTCTGTTGTCGACTCTAAAGTGTTCTTGAGCTGCTCTCATGGGCGTTACACATGCCAGCGGTTGACATCATGTCCCGCAGCTGAGAGAGAGCGAGAGAAAGAAAGAAGGTCCGTGGGTGGGGGATGGAGAGATGGTGAAAGAGAGGAGAAAGAAAAACATGAGAGGACAAAAAAATGATGGACAGATGGATAGAAGGACCCAGAGAAGTAGTGAATGAATGTGATGTGTGACACACACAGTTTTGGCTGTACATTCTTGCTGTGGCTCTTTTCTGCAGACCTGAACAATTGTTACTTTGTGTGCCTGAGAGCTTTACGTACGGTGCATTCCACATGCTGCTCTCAGCCAATGAAATCGCAGAAGGAAGAGGGTCATTCCAGAGGGTCCTAAAGAATGTCAGTGCCATTGATTCTATTCCAGGATGACCTCTGGAGAGCTGCTTTCTTTGCCTCTCTCTTACCCTCTCTCTCTCCCTCCACAGCTGGAAATGCTTAGAGATGGGAGCATGAGCTCCACACACACAGACACACTCACTGCATAGCAACTCCACATGTGCCAAACACACCCACCCTGGGAACAACACAGAACATGCTTCTCTCTTTCATTCTATTGATTCTTTTTCTTGTTTTTATTCCGTTGTCTCATACTCTCCTGCATTTCAGTCTACACACTGGTTTAAATATCTTACAAGAATTGAAAGTGCTTGAAATAGTGTGACAGAATTTCCCAAGGGATGTGTTTTAAATATTGCCTACAATCTCTTGCACAATGGAAGAGGAGTTTATGACCATTTCCTGTTGATTTTGTCAGATCATAAAAATTGCTGTGTTGAAGCAATGAAGTAACAATAAACTTACTTTCTCACCACACAATATCTATTTGTTCACTCTAAACCCTAAACTTACCTTATAATAAACGTATGTAAAACTTTATCTGTATACTTTTAATGCATACAATGCATTCAGTTTTGTGAATTGGGATGCAGGCAAGTTTTAATACATTCCTCTTGATTATTTTCTGTTTTTTGCTTCCTTCAGCCCTCCTTTCTATTTGCTGTGATTTTCATTTAACATTCAATTATGCAATCATTTCAGCATCTGACATCAGTGAATAAGTGATTGATTATTAATGTCTGGCTCATTGTTCTTCAGTCTAATTGCTGCTGCAGAACTGCAGTAACAGTTCAGATCTGGTTGATGAAAGTAGTGTGTCTCTCTTATTGAGTGGCTTGTTCACATGCACTTCTCCTGACACGTGATTGGGTCAGCCACAAAGCCACTGTAACCAGGGCAGCGGCATGGAGAACAAAAATGGGCCTACAGTTTGAACTCAGTACATAGAGACAGAACTGTGAGCACACTTTAATGAGATAAACAAGAGAAAACATTTAATGTTAATCATTACTTTTAGTGAAAAAAAGCACATTTCAAAACTTTCAAAGCTCAGGAGACTGCATAGAGTCCTTATTTGTGTGAATTTTATAAAATACATGCATCTGGGTCATATTACATTTACAAAGTGAGGAAAAATAAATTATACATTTGAAGTGTCTTTCAGTTACGTATGTATCCTCGGTTTCTTGAAGAGAACGAGAACCAGAGAAAAAGAGAACCAGACATAACTCATGACTCTATGAGGGACACCTAGTGTAACAGGTGTCTGAATCTCATGTCCAATCATGCCAATCTGGCCCACAGCAGCGCTTGATGTGCGTCAGGTGCACCTGCAAGTTTTTAGGGCATCTGTAGAGTGTGTCATTCATTTCTTTGTCTAAAGGGGACATAAACAGGCACCACTGAGGCATGGCAACAAGAAGCAGTGTCTTTATCCCTTTTTACATAACTGAGAAACTTTCTTTTAGGGGAATGCAACACAGTGTCTGGTTTGACACGGGTTGGGAGTGCAGTACCAACCCGCACCATGCTGAGAGGAGCGACTGCCACATGGGTCAAGCACAAGCACCATAGGCAGAACGCAGTAACACCCTACTCGTGCACTGCTGGTGACAAAAAGAACTCTCGGGCCACAACCCAAATGCAGGACCCTGTTAAAAAACAGGAAGGTGTTCAGCGTAGGACTTGAACACTGGTCTTCAGGCTAGCGTAGGCATGCCAACAACATGTGCCACTAAGCCAGCTGTTTAAAGACTTGAGCGAGACCAGCAAGTCAAGGAGAAATTTCTTTTCTATCCTCTTAATGTCGCATGTGGCCTGCCGTTCAGTTGCAATGAAACCCAAAGTTATCCAACTGGCAGAGAAAAGCCTGCAGGGATTTAGTCCCAACCACTAAGAGATCGCCAGCAAGAATCTCATTAACGGGAGGCCTGTGCTCTTGCATTCCCTCCACATTCGCATAATTTGCAGTTAAAACAAGAGAAATACAACTTTTTCTAAGACTTTTCCACCTCAGCATGAGATCAGGGAGAAAGTGCAGGCTCACGGGAGCTTTGCAGCTATAACCAGCCAGGAATCTCTTGTCAAGCCACCCATTAGCGATCACTGGCTTCTTGCACGAGACGTGACCTGCAGCAGATCCTTATATGTGGGACAGGCAGGCTGGGAAAGCTCATCCATGATCGTGCCTCCCCAGCCACATCCTGTGTATCTTGGCATGCAGCAGGATATCTGACAGATCAGAGGATGCTGACAAGAGTTTCCTCTGGTTCAGCAAATCGGGTCCCTCTTTAGCAAGGGAACAAGCTCGCCCCTTGCAAACCCCATAAGCCTCTGAGGCGGTGGGACCCAGGCAGACAGCCACACAAGAGCAGAGCTTCTTTAGTGAGAAGCCTGCAATGTGCAAACTCAGCTCCCGCGAGAACTAAACACACATTCTTCACCCAGGCAAACACTATTGAATTTTCTTGTCGTCAGGTGTCAGAAACCTCTGACATGGAGACACGCACTTTCTGAAGTTTTTTGCAGCTGCATCCATTGGCAGTTTGAGATGAGAACAGCAGACAAACAGCTTCTGAAGACAACAAAGCTGATGACACCCCATAGCATCAAACCAGACGCAGTGTCAAGTTTCCTCACAATGGAATCTATTTTTAGGACTGCTAATATTTTTCACATTCGATTTTAATTCAGTTTATTATTTTTTTAAATATTATGAATTTTTATTTTGCATTCTAGTTTGCATTTTTTTGTAATGAGCATTGGGTGTGTGCTTGGTTGTCATTAAAATAATAGTCCTACAAATAGGTTTCATTTTTTTATGTAGGATATATGTTTATTTGTACATATTAGTTAAAGACTATTTCCTTTCATGTGAGACAGGATGAGATTATTTATATTCTCTGAGGTCTTTGAAAAGCTTGACATAGTTTTCTCTCCTGTGCAGAAGTTCAGGAGGAGGGTGCAGGAGTCAACACAGGTCCTGCGGGAGCTGGAAATCTCATTACGGACCAATCACATTGGGTGAGTTCATCTGTGTGTATGTGTTCATGTACTGCTCACACTGGATCAGATCAGAGATTACTCTTCTTATGAACATGCTGCAGGAAAACTCTGCACTTTCAAATGCCACTGTGCAAGATGAATTAATGTATAAATAACAATCTTTTATCTGAGGCAGAGTTTGTACAAGCCAAACAGTCCAGACTGAACTTGCATTTCTTGTCACAAATATTTTCAAGAATGCCAGCCAATAAATTATAATGAAATAACACACACTCATACATAGGCTATGTTTAGAACAGAGTACTAGTGTTTTACAGTATAAGACTTACTATATTTTGAATACAGTGTGAAAGAGTATAATGCTGTTAAATAGTATGCTTTATGCTTTAATGTTATGCATGTTGTGTGTGTGTGTGTGTGTGTGTGTTTTTAACATATTTGTACAGTCCAGCCAAATAAATTAAGCAAGATATGTTCAAATTCACAGCTGATATCATACAGAAACTGGATAGTAAAGGCTTCTAAGATTCTTTGAACAATGATAACCACACATCCAGTTGCATGCTGGGATCTGGGATTGGCAGGAAGTGGAAAGGCTGATATGGAACTCAGGGCCACAACAGGAAAATAGAATGACTTGATGTTCCAGTGCCTCCCACATACACAGATTTTACCTTGTCATGTTATTTATTATTATAGTTTCATTATTTTGAGGCCAGTCCAGAGCATATAAATACATTCCAGTAGTTATGAAGGCCAGAGCTGCCAGTCCTACTGCACTGAGATTTCAGCTACCGTGTGTTTACTAAACGAGATTACATAAATGATCTA